>JMFS01114404.1:0-16606 GCA_000699545.1 Podiceps cristatus
GAAGAAGCCCTAATTCCCATCAGACCATTCTCCAATGCTTCCATAGTTACCGGCCCATCAACTCTTGTATTGTCGGTGCTGCATGGATCACCATCCCACTCCTCCACTGAGGTGGCCAGCTGTAGGACCTTACTACCACACTGTCACACAGGTACTGGTACACCACTCCCAGGCTCCTTGCTAGCAAGCCCAGTTTTATCCCCATCCCCCTTCAAGGCTAGTTTAAAGACCTTTCAATGCGTATCGCTAGCTCTTGCTAGGATCCTTTTCCCAATTCTAGACAG
Organism: Podiceps cristatus; assembly: GCA_000699545.1. NCBI lineage: Eukaryota > Metazoa > Chordata > Aves > Podicipediformes > Podicipedidae > Podiceps > Podiceps cristatus. The sequence continues at coordinate 285 of JMFS01114404.1, forward strand.
GTGTTCCCCATCTGTTGCCAGCAGGTCTGGCATCTTGTATAGCAGCCCATGGTCAAAGAAAACAAAGTCCTGCTGATGATACCAGCTTGGAGCCAGGCATTGATCTGCTGGCAATTCTCGTTTATCCCGTCATCAATCCTTGCAACTGGTGGGATGGAGGCAAATACTACTTGTGCTCCCAATCCCCTAACCAGCCATGCTAGAGCCCTGAAGTGCCTCTTTATTGCTCTCAGACTTCTTTATGTAATTTCATCACTGCCTACCTGAAAAATCATTAACAGGTAGTAGTCTGAGGGCCTAACTAGGGTAGGGAGCTTTCTCTGGATGTCCTTAACCCTGGCCCCAGAGAAGCAGAGGCAGCAGAAAGATGGGAACAGACTTTTTATCAGGACTCGTTGCGATAGGACAAGGTGTAATGGTTTCAAACTACAAAAGGGTAGATTTAGACTAAATATAAGGAAGAAATTTTTTATGATGAGCATGGTGAAACACTGAAATAGGTTGCCCAGAGAGGTGGTAGATGCCCCATCCCTGGCAACATTCAAGTTCAAGGCCAGGCTGGACGGGGCTCTGAGCAACCTGATCTAGTTGCAAATGCCCCTACTCTTTGCAGGGGGGTTGGACTTCCAACCCAAACTATTCTGTCCCTTCAAACTATTCTGTCCCTTCCGACCCAAACTATTCTATGGTTCTATGATGAAAATCTCAACATTCTTACAGCACTTCTATTAGACATGATTTTTTAAAAAAATCACAGTCATCTCAAAATTATATGCAAACTACATGCATTCCAAGCTTCTGCTTGTGAAGGACACCAGTGAGAACTAATTACATCCTAACTGAACATGCTGACTTCATTCTGAAGCAGAGGAGAGATTTTCACAAGCCATGCTCATCAGTGGATATGGCAACAAATTATCAAGAGTTCAATAACATCCTAGAGTGGCTGTGTCTGCAGTTAGCTTTGAAATAAGACCTTAGCCAGTATGATTTGTTCTACCTATAGACTGATATAGGCACCAGCAGTTGACCTTCCCTCTGTTGTCTTCTCCCAAGGCACTAGACCAGCTTTGCAATCAGACCCGCTCGGCTGAACTCACCTCCTGGGCTGAAGTGAGTGATGCAGCTGCCAGCTCTAGGTCAGAAGATGGATGTGAGAGGAGATTCCTACCTCATAGTGGGTTGGTACTGGTTTTATCTGGGCTGCCATGCCCTGCAGAAGCCTATTGCCCAGCTCTGAGCATGTGGGCTATGCTGTGCACAGTCAGCTGAGAAGTGGCTTGGCAGGGCAGCACCTGCCTGTCAGCTGCTGGCAGTGGGTGTCCTTCTAAGACAAAAGGTTAAAAGAATTCCAGTATTTTACTTACTAAGTTCTTGTTTTCTTTACTTGCTTTTAATTGTGAAAATGTCTTCAGTCAGGATGTGGAAAAAAAAAATGTGTAATTGCATTTATCTTAATTTAAAATAGTTTATGGGAGTTATTAATCAGGATTGAATCATGCACTGTATGAGACAGCATTCCTCATGTTTGTTCACTACACTTCTTCCTGCCTTTATTATCTAATTTCTTCTTTACCTGTTTTCAGGTTTGGGGGAGTTACTTTGAGAGTTACTTGAGATTTTTTTTCAAAGCAATGATCTGCACAGCAGACAGCAGCTGGGCATCTTCATGGGACCACAGTATGCATGCGTTCCACAGAACTACTTGCTCCCTTGTTTCTGAGGCCAATTTAAAGCTCTCATCTCAGTCTCCATGAAAAATCTTCTGAGTATTTTAGAAACTGTCTCAGCTGGAGCAGGGCTTCTGTTGAGCCAACAAAGCTAATGGTGCCTAATAAAACGCCTTGTAGCTAAGGAAAAAGCATGATTGGATGAAGTCTTTGAGTGGAATTAACTACTAAAAGGGATGAATTTTAGCCTAGTCCAAGTTGGTTTTGGAGCAGCTGAAAATATAAAAACAATCTTCTTGCAATAACCAAAGAAAATAAATTAAATCAATAATAACAGGAAATTTGGGGCTTTCAAATGGTCCTCCACAATTGGTTTTTAAGAAAACAGTAATGGGACAAGATGTAAGGTAATATCATGAGTATAAAGACAAAAGACTGCAGGTAGGAGCAAAGAGATTCATCTTTCTAACTGTTGCTTTCAGGCCAGTGACCTCTCTAACAGCAGCATTTGGAGAGGAGTTGTCTTAAATAGGATTTAAAACATCAATAACTTACAGATCTACCTTTTAATCCCTAACCTGTGTCCTTCTGCCCAAGTTCAAACCTTGTCTTCTCTCTCCTATAACACTTAATGGATGTTTAGTCACCACTTCAGGGATTATGTAGCTAAAACGTGAGTCTTCATTTTTACTTTCTACACCTTCTTTTCCCAACACTGTTCCAGCTTATCATCCTGTGGTTAGGACTGTTCTCAGCCTTACGCTTCTCCCAGCTTTTGACAGAGGAGTGAATGCAAGACATCCTAACCCAGGCTCCTGGGGGCTGCCATGCCCTCCCTGACTCTGGTCCCATGTTCTTCCTCCCGCTCACACTGTTTGTGCTTTGGTGCAAAAGCGTATCAGGCAGTTCAGTGAGTCATGCTGCGTCAAGATAAACCTGATGGGTTTGGAAGATTTAGTTTTCAGCTGGGCTGATTTCCTGAAGAACCTCACTTTCATGGACAGTAGAGTCAATACCTGGGGAGAAAACAGTCTGGACTTCAGCTGAGTTAAGGTGCTACAGAAGGGTACTGATGACATTTAACTGATGACGTTTTTCTGTATAATGTATCAAAAATGTAGCCTTTCCTGTTCACCATACCACTTTTGTTACTGCAAAATTATTGTCTCTGGTCTTGATGAAACTCTGTCCTGTCTCATCAGTGTTGCTGCAAAGGCCAGTTTCTCATCCGGTCCCATTCTCCAGACAATCCTTCCCTTTGCAGCCTCTACCAATTCCTCATTTTTCTGCTGCATTAAACACTTCAAACTCAGGGCCCTTCCCGGGCTTATTCATCCTGACTCAACCGTTCTTAATCGCTCTCAAAATATCAACTTTCTTATCCAGTTTTGCCCTACTGCCATCATATGCTCAGTTTCAAGATGCCCTTGCCCATGCAGTTATCCATGTTGGGGAAGCTTCCACATATCCGTGTTGTTATCCTCCCTGAGACCCCTTCTTAAAACTTCTTTAGTTTGTGATATCTACAACAGGGAAAAAAAAATGATGATGAAAAATAGCTGTTGTGCTCAGTATGTAGACTCCTGTGTCAGCCAATGTTGCATTACTGTACCTCTTTCTCATGAAAAAAACTGAAAAAAGAAAAAAAGAAAATAAAGGTATGAAGCTATCAGTGCTATCAGTAGCTTAATTGTTCCAGAAAAGAAGTTGCCCAGAGACAGATTTTCAATAGGAATTCAAGAGTCTATCTCCAAGTGACCTATATCTGCCACTGCAGCCAGGTCTTTGAAAATGTTTCCATGGCTTTCCCAAGGCTTATGGCCTGATTTTCCAAATGCTTTTGAATATATGTCCATTTATGCATGTGTTCCTAAAGAAATCCAGAATATTTTGAAAATCTGGGTACAAATTGGTAACTTTAAAAATACCTAGTAGGGCATATCTGCTAAGGTAAAGAATTGTTGTTTGAATTTGTTTGGGAGTTTCACAAACTAGGCCTTTAAAAATGAATGTAAATGGAATTAAATAAAATAAAAATTCCAGGTGGAGTTTTTGGCTTGGCAGACTTCAATGCAGGTTGAAGAAACCCATTTTGCTGCTCCAATGTTTGTTTTTATGAAGCCATTTTGTATATAATGATGTGATGATATGTTACTGTGGATGTAGCACTAAATATAGCGTGAAAATATGTGTGCTATTTAAAGTGATCATACAAGGGTGTGTAGTGGGGGCTGCACTTGTTGTATGTGCAGTACCCTATTTATAACAGACATATAGGATGGATTTAGTGTACTAGAATTAAACATTTGAACTGAAGACTTGTAAGGACATGGTGATAGGGCTAAACTAATGTGTCAAAAGGAATACTGAATTCATGAAATGCACACAAAATCAGCTAGTTTTTCTTTTTCTTTTTCTTTTTCTTTTTCTTTTTCTTTTTCTTTTTCTTTTTCTTTTTCTTTTTCTTTTTCTTTTTCTTTTTCTTTTTCTTTTTCTCTTTTTCTTTTTCTTTTTTTTTTTTCTTTTTTTTTTTTTCTTTTTCTTTTTTTTTTTTTTTTCTGTGGTAACAAAAAGCATCTCTGGCTTGATTTCATTTTACACCTAAAATTAGTAGTCAGTGTTAAATATGACCTTATTCTTGCAATTGATGGCAAGTGGGTTTCTTGCACCTACAAACAAGTCAAGTGAAGTCAAGCAACTCCTCAGTGCATAGGCTTGTGTTGCAAATTACAGAATTATGGGCTACTGCTGGTAGTGCTGCTAGGAACCTTGTGCTAATGAGTCAAGACCTGGTTTCAGTTTTCTGGGAGGAAAAGATGGTGATTTGTTTTTTCAGAGTCTGCTCCCTCTCTCTTCCTCCAGAATGCTTGAACACACCTGTTACAGCTTTGATAAATTTTCTTGACCCTGTGACTTCCATGTAAACAGATAGAGAAACTCAGCACCTACTTTCTCACCTATGACTGAAGAGAAATTGTATTTTTCCTGGCTTTTGCACAGACTTCATCTATACTGTTCTACTGCACTTTTCTTTGACATTATCTCCCATGTTAACATCCCTGAGGTATAAACTTCCTTCACAAAGAATTTAAGTTTGGCCATAGGCCGTTGATTTTGAACACTGAACCTATTTGAAGTAGGCACATGACTTCCAGATTGATCTCAGAGACCAACAAAGGTTGTGTTGAGGAATTTCATTTCCCTGTAGCAGTAAAAGCAATAGCTTGGTTGATTTGTCACAAGTTCAAAATTTTTGGCTTACCTGTGAAGCTGAAACACCACAAAGTCAGAAAATGAAAGCTATACACAACTCTGACTTCTTCATCTGTATGTGTTTCTGGAACAAATTGTTACAAGTCTAAATGTGAACACAACTTGAGAGACTTTCAAAACTCTAATAGGCAAAAATACAGTTATCATGTTTTGTGAAATTGACTGCATGTACAACAAAACAGAATTTTTGTCTTAATTACATCATTCCTTCAAATATTATAAGGATTTTCTTGGTTTCCAGAAAGAGCAAAGGTACCACAGAAACATGCCATCTGCCTTGTGCAAAGAAACCTCTTTTCAGCATCCTTTCTAAGGCCACAAGCTTCTGATCCAATATCCTTTGATTCCTAAAGGAAGGAGTACAGGGTTAAGCTGCTTGATGTCTGCGTGCCCTCTTCTACTGATGGTCTGGATGAAGACATGCCTGTGGCAATCCTGCCCTTTAGGGTGCACCCCAAGCTCCCTCAGATGCTGAATGCAGTGGCTGGTCCTGGGTCTGACCCAGCTGTTGCAGCCAGGTGGGGAGGAGCTGACCCTCTCCTTGGGCTGTGCAGGAGGGATGGCTTCCCCTACAGCTCAATGCCCTTGGGAGCACACAGGGCCTCTCTGATTTCCACAGCACCTCTGTCTCCCCAGTTAACCTCATTGTCTAGTCCAAGGTCCGTCACACAAGGAGAACTCAGCATTTAAGAGTCCCGATCTGAGCTAAAGTTTCTGTCCATCTCTACTTTGTGCCTGTTTCTACTTTTTGTCTCTGCTTTGACCCTGACCTAAGTTCACTGCATCTGAAGGCTGGTACGCACTTAACTCTAAGTTTGCTAGTCTCTTTCTCCCATTTACTTCATGCAGTTCCCATTAACACACATGATCGTGTGTTTAGAGACCTCTGTTGTCATACTTTTGTGTTCTTAAAGAAAACCTTCTGAAAGAATTCAGGAAAACTATGGAGTTTCCTTGAGTCCTTCCTTGCCGGGCTCATGAGTCCCTTTTATCAACTCCAGCATGAGAACCCAGATCTGCTACAGCTGCCAGTGACTGTCACCAAACAGTGACTGAGGGAAACCCACATGCTTATCAGCACTACAGTTGTGTAGGGTGTTTTTAGTTGAAGGTTCGTGGCCTTTGAGTGAAGTCATGCGATGAAATGCAGACCATGGCCTGTACCCGTGTGCTGCATTCAGGCACTAGCATCTGTTAGGAGGAATGCTTTTTTTCTTTACATATTTGTGTCTTATATAAGACACTGGCATTGTAGGTGATCTAGAGCCTATACACTGTGTTACTATTACAAGTCCAATTGTAATGAAAGCAAAAGCCATGAAAGCCTAAAGACATTATTTTCAAGAGAAGCCTATGCAGAGTTGAAGTCAGACTGTAAAAAGAGGTTTCTAGGGCTGTATTGTAAGTAAGAAGAACTCAACATACCTTTGGAAGTATGTTGTAAGCCCCACATGTTGTAAGCAAAGTGTAGCCAGGCTTGCAGCACTTCTGAGAGTCCAGCATTCAGATCTCACAGGAAACTTGAGGCAAAGGTTGGAGTGGCACCCAGGACTTGTTTCCAGGTTCTGCTAGCCCGAGAAGAACATTCCTGTTTACTCAAGAGAAACACACCACTTTCAGCTCCAAGTGTAAAGGAAAACTTGGTCTGTACAGAGTTACCAAAACTGTAGCTTGGCAAAGATACTGGCTAAAAATGCCAGCTGTTCTCATGAGATTTAATGACTGCCAGTAGTCAAAGTGAGGCCTGTTTGAAACCTTTTTTGTAAGGATTTTATTTAGTCAAGCCAAAGCATTTTCATCAAGAAGACAGAACTTCTTGAACAAGAGATGGAAACTTATTTTCTAATACAGGCATAGAAATACACCTGTCCCTCCTACTTGGCCACACACTTGGACTGCCAGAAGACAACATCCCCTTAGTTGTAGGCATAAAAGTTTCTGACAGCTTTCCTTTTCTGCAGAGGGTCTTGATTTTGGTCTGAGGGGCATTGTGACAGCCATGGACAAGCCAAGGTGAGGGACGGCAGCTGGGAGCAATGCCTGGAGGAGACCATAATGAGCCTCCTAACCCTGGGCTCAGCCTAACCAAGCCCAGGCATAAGTTTGTTGAATGCTGCTCCAAATCTGGACAACCTTGACCAGAAATGCTTCTGAAAACATTTTTAGAGTTTCAGTTGTTTTGTCTGGCTCTGACAGGAGTCTCTGCACTGGAGTGAATGTGAGGACAACTGTCTCCTGGTGTCATCTGGATAACGGAGTGGTGATCTGCAACTAGCTTTGTCCTGCTACCAGCCTTCATGTGGCTGGAGATGGCTTGGCTTCACAAAACTGGGCCTGCACAGGGTTTTTCCATTCTCTGGGGCCTAGGACCTCCCAAACTTTTCTCCAGAATTAGTTTTTGGCTTAATGCATTTCTGGGCCTCTTGACATGACTGAGCTCTACTATTGTAAAGGAATGAGGGGGTGGGGGGTGTCATTTGGTTGGTTGGTCGTTTTTTTTAATAGATGATAATGTGGGGTCTTTGGCCTGTCATCTTCTGCACCAAAGAGGAGAGCAGGGACCTAAGGAATGAATGAAACTCTGAATAAGAAAACAGTATTGTTTCATTCCTTAAAAAAAAAAAAAAAAAAAGAAAAGAAAAAAAAAAAGAAAAATAATATTACAGGGCTAATTGCAAGATTTAACATTTGAAAACTTTGCATTCCTCCTCTGCTTTGGAGAGTAAAAGGGCCTATTATCATTTCCAGGCCAGATGTTTTAGTTTATTGAGCCTGTTTGATCCCTGCACCTGTCTAAAACCAGCAGTTGCCGGATTAGTGTAAGGAGACGAATTAAAAAATCTGGACAACTGTTACTGAACAAGTGAATGGTGTGAAAATGAGCAGGCTTTTGGTATAAAGGATTTACTGTTTGTGACACAAGGCAGTACACATCATTTATAGTGCGAAATGAGCACGAAGAGTTCATTCTGCATGTCCATGTGCTGGAATATACATTACAAAGTGACAATTACAGGAACTTCCAGTAAGGGAAAGAAAGGGAAGGGGGGGAGCAAGGGAAGCAGGGGACACATTACACCATCCATCTGTGAGACAGCCGTTCAGTTACAAGGAATTATATATTATTTCTGGTGGATTACGCTGATTATAAAAAGAAGAATTTGGTTCCTGCCCCCACAGCGAATATTGCTGTGCATCCTGAAGGAAGCAATGGCTTTTCACTTGCCCTTTTCCTGTCCTGTGGCTCTTTCCTTTGCTCCCTGCTCCCTCAAACATAACCATCGGATATGTTTTATTTCCTCCTGTTTTGGGTTTTTTTTTTCTGTTTTGACTAAAATGCACTGTGCCATGTGACTTACAGAAGTTGTTTCATGTCTCATGTCTTTTTGATATATCCCAAGTATGGCCAGCCCTAGCGGGTCAGAGACCAAGATCCATCTTGCCTGGTAACCTGTCTCTGACAGCTGAGATTAAGCAGATGGCTAGTGTTCATACATCTTTACAGTTTAAAATCCCTCAAAACAAATATGCCTCAAACACACACTCTAGAGGACAAACTGCAAGATATTGCTTGTTGGAAAGCTGTTTCACAAACTGCCATTGTAAAATTCACTTTTGCACAACAACAAAAAAAAAAAAAATAAGCGCAACAGTAGTGAGCCTGGAACTTCCTGAATCATGTTTGCAATCCAATGTAATACAGAGTATTGTGATTTGTGTTTGCAATCCATGACTTCTGTCAATCAAGATATAAATCTTGCTGGTTCATATTATCACTGATTTACTGCTTATATATAGCAGAGCCTAAAGGTTAGGGGTAGACGTAGGTGTGAAAGGGACAGTTAAGTGAAGACAAATGATTTCCCTGATGTGTGAGGTGGGTCTTGGATCATCTCTTGTATTCCACACAAACAGAAGTGATTCCCCTCCTTGGTTCCCCCATTCCCCCCAGCCTTGCCTATTAAATCTGCCCTTTCCATTTGAAAAAAGTCATGTGTGTATTCAAATATTAAGCACAAGGTTGTTCCTGACTCTGCAAAGATCATGCCTGAAGTTCTTAGTATCATAGAATAGTTTGGGTTGGAAGGGACCTTTAAAGGTCACCTAGTCCAACCCCCTGCAGTGAGCAGGGACACCATTACCCAGACCAGGTTGCTCAGAGCCCCATCCAGCCTGGGCTTGAATGTTTCCTGGGGTGGGGCCTCCACCACCTCTCTAGGCAACCCGTTCCAGTGTTTCACCACCCTCATTGTAAAAAATATCTTCCTTATGTCTAGTCCATACCTCCCCTATGTCTACTCTATATCTCCCCTCTTTTAGTTTAAAACCATTACCCCTTGTCCTATCAAAGTTGATGAGATTAAGGACTGTGGATGTTACTTCTGCTTTACAGGTAGAAGCGTAGCAAAATAAAGTCACTCATCCAGCATCAAACAGCTCAATCTATGGTAAGAAGTGAAACCAAACATCCTATGTGACAGTTCAGATGCTTAACCACAGCCTCCAGCCATTTCAATAGCATTTTCAATGACTTACTTATCTGTACGCACTGACCCTGTATTTCTGCAAATAAACGGACCTAAGTGACTATGGCTTGAGCAAGGACATTCTTAAGTGTTTAAACGCAAAGGTCCACATTCATTAGGAACCCTTTTTATGCCCAGACAGAGGACAGCTTGTAAGGCTTGTTCAGAGGCTGGTATGATAGAGGCTATACTTGTTTCTTCCCAGCACTTTCTTAGATGTTGTTGCAAAGGGACTGACCCATTGCACAGGCAGGTTGCTGAGCATAGGCCCTGATGTGCTGATGGTGCAGATGTTCTCTGAATTTGGAAGACACTGTGTGTGGAGAAAGCTGGGAAATCAATTAGTTCCAGATTTCAAAAGGTATGTTTGTGTGCCCTCTCTCTCATTGCTATATTTTACTGACGTAGGTTCCTAAACTCCATGACTTCCAATGAACTAGTGTCCAAAAACCTGTAAAACTCTGGCTTCTGGTCAATTAAAAAGCAAGAATAGCACATCCCAAAATGTCCTATGTTGATGCAGCTGGACAACTGCAGTTTAGTTCTACTGCTTATCATAATACTTCACACACATACAACCAGTAAAATGATGAAAGCTTAACATCAGACACTGGTTCAGTGTCTTCATATGAAATCTGTGAATAAGGAGAAAACATTTTATTTAGGAAAAACTACTGATTTTTCATTCGGATTATAGAAGGTGCACCTTATTAATTGCTTATTAATGTGCTTGTTTATTAATTCTTTTAATAGGGATATAGTTGCAAATTTTAGCTAGAAAATTGAGAAAGTACAAATTATTGTGCAGGTTGTTTTGGTTTGGGTTGCTTTTGAAGTAATTGCTACTTTTAAATTGTTTAACTTGTGCAAATACACACGCAAATATGTGTATGCATGTAACTTGTCTGTGTATTTAATTCTGTATGTAGAAGACTAATGTTTCTTTTTCTGCCTCTATACTGTAATGAAAAAGTATTTTACTGGGCAACTATTTTTACATTTTATTGCTATTTTCCATTGGAAAAATTATGTTTTTATTAAAGATCTTATCAAAAGTCTGTTGTTTTGGTCATGATAGCCGAAGTAAAGGAACTGTGTAACTAAATAAGATGTGGTTGGCTAAGTTAAACTTTGGTGTAATTGTCCTAAAACGGGTTGTTGCATGCAAAATTAACAGTATTACTGAAAGTGGTTATATGCTTTATTAAAAAAAAAAAAAAAAAAAAAGGTTAAAATGCTGTGTTGAGTAAAATTCATTTCTTAAGTGCCCCAGTAATTTCAGTTTTATGATGTCTTCATGTAGCAGCACTTCTGGGATGTTGATTTATAATAACCAAGGTGGGAGCTCTGCAGTTTGGTGTCACCAGGAGGCTGCATACAGATCACAGAATCACAGAATCACAGAATCACAGAAGGGCAGGGGTTGGAAGGGACTCTGGAGATCATCTAGTCCAACCCCCCTGCTAGAGCAGGGTCACCTAGAGAAGGTAAATGTTCCAGTACAAGGCGTACAGCAAGCACTCTGTTAGTCGGGTACTTCCACAATCACCTCTGAGTTCCTCAGAATAATTTATCAGCAATGCTCTCTGCTCCTGAACTCATCCAGAGTATAACACTGGCACGAAAACTGCTTTTGTGTTTTGACACTAACTTGCAGTTATGGGACAGTTTTAGTTTAATTTCTCTGACTCCGGAACAGCTTTATTGATTATCACTCTCAGGCAGTGCAGCTACTCTGACCCCATGGAAATAATGGCACATACATTCCCCTTGCTGGATCAAACTCTTGTGCCTTGTGCCCACTATGAAGAAGCTGCTGAAAACCTGCGAGGTGGGAGTCAATTACATGAGGGTGCCTGCTAACAAAAAATTTGGTAATACCAAAATGTCCTGTGTTATTTGTATGAGAACGCAAAAGCCAGTCAGCTCCCTGTGACATAAATAAGACACGGAAATGCATGACTGGCTCCTGTTGGCCATAGCGGCCCTAAGTGGTGTTTGCTGCTGTAGCAGCTGATGCTGCTTATGTCCAATTCCCAGCTAACCACAAGATGCAATAAGGAAAAAAATGTTACTAACTGTGATTATGGACTCCTGCAGCAAGAGGTGACTAGAGCCCAGACACAGAAAGGCTCCCAAGGGTCTTGCTCGAGTTGGGCACTTCCTTGAAAAGGGCTATGTGGGGACAAAATTCTCACATACCCTTCTATAGCAGGAGAGGGGTGCATGAGGCTGTGGTGAAACGTGTAGTGTCTTTGTCAATATGAACTTATTTTAACTTTAAACTACTCATACAGCTTTTATCAGAATGCTGAGTCCTCTGAGAGACAGCTGAGTGACACGCTGCCTTTGAAGATACAGTGGTATTGCTGGCAAGACATCAATAGACAAAACATTAAACTCACCTGGCCTGTCTTGTATGTCACCCAGCCCTGTTTTAGGCACCAGACCTTAGTGAAAATCCACCGCTTTTGTTGATCTGTGGCTAATCCAGGCAGAGAAGGAAGGCAAGCTGCAGAAACACCATTTCCCTTGTATGGGAAGGATTAAAGGTGCCAATTTTGACATTCTATATATCCTTAAAATTCTTGTGCTGTCTGTAAATGAGGAAAAAAAAGAAAGAAAACCAAAAACAAACCCAAGGGACTGTATTGTATGTGCTGAGCCCGAGCTACAAACCTGCAAGCCAGAGACCCATTTTGTCACTTTGCACTTTTGGTTTAAATTCACACTAATCCTTCCAACACAGTGTTGAGTAAGAAAGAAGTAAACAGGCTAATGCCAAAATCCCCCTTGTTTATAGGATTACTCAGTGTTAAGAAAATGACTTGGATCCCTGTGCCAGGGAGGGGGTGGGAAGAGGGAAACCCCTTCCCAGAGGAGAAAGAGGGTGCAGATGCAGACATTGGGGTACCAGGTTCTTTGTCAGATAGTGAGATGGTGGCCGAGAAAGGAAAGAATTCATGACTCTACCTCCTTTCAAGTCTGTTTAACCAATGTAGACCAGGAATAAGTGTGTCCTCTCCCTGAGTGGCAGAGAGCTTGTATTTAACACTTCTGTGAATTAAACACATAGCTGAACATGGAAATAATCAGGACGTGATTACTGTCTGCCTGCCATCATCAATTTATATGCCAAAGTTCTGAAATATTTTGAGTAAAATTACTATGGAGCAGAGTTGAATTCAACACACATTCAGGAGCGCACCTTTTGCAGCTCCTCCTATTTCCCTTCAAGGTTAATCTAGCTGAGTAGTCCTGTGGCACTAGGCTGCCCGTACCAGTTTATCTTTCTAAATTGCTCAAATAAATGTTCCCTACTCACTTACAATCAGCCTGCTACTAAATTTCAGCAGACTGAGCTAAATAGCTTCCTTGATGTAGCAGAAGCCTGAGGAGATTGGAGCTATGTAGGACCAGGATGGATGTAGCCTTGTAGAAAATATTTGAATCCCACCACTTCTGGTCTGTAGTGAGTTAATGGATTTTCATGATCCCCTGAGATAGATAATTTTTTTTAAATTTTGAAATGTGTGTGGGATAGCTAATGAGAGGATGTCTGCTTTGAAACAGTTACAAACACTGATGTGGGACAAATGCTGTTTATGGTTAAGCATGGTTTATGTGACATTGGAATCAGCTGAGGAACAAGCAGATGAGTACGGCACTGGCTCGGGTCTTGCCTTGGCCACAGAAGTGCAGAAGCAAGGAGGGATGCAGTGGATTTTTTTCCCCAGCCTGTGTTATGTTACCTAGCAGGGAACTTCTGTTGGCAATTAGTTTCTTCATAGTTTATTAAATAATCTGCGGGTTTAGTAAGAAGAGATTAAAATGCTGATTTCCACTATTTTATTAAACTCTTGGAATGCACCTTCATTTTTAGGTGAGTGAATTATAGATTTGCTAGGTTCCCCTCTGAAGCAATCATGGCATCAGTCTGATTATGAGTGAAATCACCTTTGGAATTGCTTGCTGATGCTGATTTAGGGAATCCTATCATGGTAATGGCTGCACCTGGGGCTGTAAAATCCATGCATGAAAATACTACTTCACAGGGTGTAGTGTGTAATGAGTAGTGCTTACTTCATGCGAAATGCATCTTAAGCCTGCAATTGTGTGGATGTTTCAGCATAGTCTAATAGTAGGACAACCCATTAAGACCAGATGGAATTGTCTACCTCACATAATGGACAATCTACCCATAAATTCAGAGTTTAAAGTGATTTGACTTTGATTCAGACAACTAAAAGCCTTCTTTGTACTCAGCTTGGGTTGATCTGAAATGAAATTATCAAAGAACCAAAATTAAATGTTTTATTCAAACTGAGTTGTTTTGTTTTTTATGAAACATTCTTCAAATAAAAAAATCAACACTGACAATATCCCTATGAACTGAAAAATTAGAAGGTGCTAAAACAAAAAAATGCATTCTGATTGTTCTGTTTTATTGTACTTTGTGAAACCTGAGTTTGTCAAATATTTTGATATGGCAAATCTGCCTTTCTGTGAAAATTTTGGTCTGTGTTGCAATCATTTTGCAAGGGTCTTGTTGGAGCCAGCTATTCTCCTTTTAAAAAGTATTTTCACCTGATGCTTAAGTACCTGGCTGAAGAGCACTGGCAGCTGCTTCCTGTGCTGAAGGGATATGTTGTAAGTAACCTGCTATTGCGGTGATTCTCATGGTGCAGCCGTAACGTTAACGTGCTTATTTTTGCAACATGAGAGAAAGAGCTGAGGCACAAGAACATTCAAGCCTAGGTTCACAAAAGCACCTAGAAAGAAGAAAGAATAAGCCATTAAACCCCACCTTGGTGAGACCAAGGGGTCAGAAGCACTCTCCATGTCTGTGCTGAAGCTCTGCCGCTGTTCAGCAAGGACTATCAGGTTAATGGTGTCAGTTGGAGGCAAAATAAGCTCTTTCTCTGCAGCTTGGTGAGGGAGTCCCTCCACAGGGAGTGAAGGTCCTGTGATCTGGCCCTTGGCCTTGAAGTGCATATCCATTTTTCATCAAGGGTGTTGTCGATAGGAATCAGAGGTCAGAGCAGATCTCTCTCCTCTCCTACTTTCATCTTGAGCGAATGCACTTACCTGGTTGTGGAGTCATGCTCCTGCTTGCTTTACCTTGGTCTTGCTGACCCTTTGGGTTGCTGGCTGAGCCCCTCAGGGACAGCGAAGGCCAGATGCATCCCTGCAGAGCCTGCAGACTGGGCACTGGGGGTTTGAACCTTCCCAAGGGATTCCCACTCCCTGGCTCATTGCTCTGGGCTCCTATATAGAAGAGCAGGTTGCCAGCTCCCACCCAAGAAGATGCACCTTCTGGGAGAAGCTGTCGGGCTATGAAACTCCAGGTTGTGGAAAAGCACTTAAGCTGAGTAAGGCAGCAGAAATTCAGGTATAGATTTGTTCATCAGTGTGGCTTGTTCCTGTTCTCGGGCAGCAAGCTCCTGGGGCACATGAACTCCATTCCCAGACCCCAAGGGCCAGGACCCTCTTGTACGGCTGACCTCACACAACTTCTGTGAAAATGCACAGGAAATCTGTGGCACGTAAAGGGCCTAAAATAAGGTCTCCCGCAGCCAAAAGCTAGTTCTCCAGTCTTGCCCTGCCCTTGCCTCCAAGGAGGGGAAACACAGGAAAAAAATTACACTGCAAGGTAAGAGGCAAGCCACAGCAACATTGAGCAAAATCTCTGTGGGGCATAGCAAGGGTTTACTGGTCACTGGCAAACTTATCAACAGGTAATGACACCCCTCCTAGCTGTCTGTAACTGACCACAGCTGCTCTGTGGGTCATAAACCTTCATCGCAAACAAATTATTCTATGTCATTTTCATAAATGAGGGTAACTGTCATTAATGTCCAGAAATTAAGTGCAACAGGTGGACACAGATATTCACTGTGAAATTCTTCCACTGTGAGTAACATAGCAGAATCCTTTTTGTGACCAAAATATGTATTTTAGAGCAGAAGGAACAACAAACAGCCCCTGTCATAACAGAGCAGATGCCATTAACTAAAAAGCAACATATAAAGGACTTTTGACTTTCACTTGCTAAATATAATCTAACATTTACCCACCACAAGCCAGAGGTCAATGTCTCTTCCCTTCTAGCAGATGCTGGTTATGGAGGGAAACTAAGAAGCAGTGTTCTTCCTTTGAACAGTGCTTCCATTAGCAGAAATACTACTGTCTCTAAGTGGTTTTGCTGTTGAAGCACATGGCCATTGTGCTTAAGAGTTTTAGATCTTTTAAAGCAACAACAACAATAACTCCTTTTAAGCCAAAAATCTTCTTGAACTTAAACATTTTAGGCAGAAACTTTCAAAAAAAGTTTGTGGCATCACCAAATGACTGAGCTTGTCCTTTTAAACTTTAGGCTGGGGATGAAAACCACTTTTGTTCCTTCCTCTGGGCTTATATTCCCTTTGCAATGAAGTATTCATTTCTCCTTTACACTTAAAACTGAAGTAGGGAACCTGCTTACAGATATGTGCTCTACCATTTATTAGTAAATGAATGGGTTATTGTGGCCTTATTTTCAGAAAATCCAGCAGAACAGCTACCATCTATGTTCCTGCCAGCCCTGGATGTTGCTTTCAGCTTTTTGGGCATAAGGAGACTCTCAGGCAGCACAGAGCTGAATTAGGGATGCCTGGGCTTCACCTTCTTCACCCTCAGCAAAGGTTTGCTACAACTGCTGAGCCAAGTCTTTCCATTAGTCTGCACACTTTCCTATACTTCAAACTAAACAGAAAGGATATTAAGCACTAACAGACCAATGGT
The DNA here is from genome assembly GCA_000699545.1 of Podiceps cristatus. Classification (NCBI taxonomy): domain Eukaryota; kingdom Metazoa; phylum Chordata; class Aves; order Podicipediformes; family Podicipedidae; genus Podiceps; species Podiceps cristatus. Next base: position 16,537 of record JMFS01114404.1, read on the forward strand.
AATATTTTGCACATCCCTTGCAAATGTGTCATGGTTTAGCCCCGAACGGTAACCAGACCACGCAGCCACT
>JMFS01114405.1:0-15136 GCA_000699545.1 Podiceps cristatus
AAAATAGTAGGTAAAAATTTTCCTGGTAATCCTTCCTGCTTCTAAAATCTGAAGAGACAAGGTAGACACATATACAAAATTTATTGGCTACTAATGAAGACCTGCATCTGTACCAAAGGTTCCCAAGTGGCAGAGGCATTTGGGTTCTTCCTGGCTTGTGCAGTGCACTTCTTGTACCTCCTTTGTTCAAATAACAAAGCAAAACTCTACTCTTGACATTACCAGGGTCTCTGGTGTTACCAGCATGCTCTGGCTGGATTAGTATGTTTTACTTTCAGCATGAAGCACACATATAAACCTTTTTCAACAACTGTAGTGTGTCTGTGTTTGCCATAGTCTTGTTATGCCAGTAAAAATGAATGTCCATTTAACATGATCTGTAATACTTTTAGTGCTATCAAGACAGGGAAAAATGAGCATGATCGCCTTCTATGACAGTGTCCTGCTTGGTGGATAAGAAAAGGCAGTGGATGTTGTTTACCTGCATTTCAGTAAAGCCTTTGATAGTGTTCCACACAGCATTCTCATGAAAAAAACTGTTTGCCCATGGCTTGGACAGGTGTACACTCTCTTGGATCAAACACTGGCTGGATGGCCAGGCCCAGAGAGTGGTGGTGAATGGAGTCTCATCCAATTGGCAACTGGTCACAAGTGGAGTTCCCCAGAGCTCGGTGTTGGGGCCACTCCTGTTTAATGTCATTATCAATCTGGATGAGGGGATTGAATGCACCCTCAGTAAGTCTGCAGATGAAACTCAAGCTGGGAAGGAGTGTTGATCTGCCTGAGGGTAGGAAGGCTCTTCAGAGTGACCTGGACAGGCTGGATCGATGGGCTGAGGCCAACTGTATGAGCTTCAAGAAGGCCAAGTACAGAGTCCTGCACTTGGGCCACAACAGCCCCAGGCAACAGGCTTGGGGAGGAGTGGCTGGGAAGCTGCCAGGCAGAAAAGGGCCTGGGGGTGTTGGTTGACAGTGGCTGAACATGAGCCAGCAGTGTGCCCAGGTGGCCAAGAAGGCCAACAGCATCCTGGCCTGTAGCAGGAATATTGTACCCAGCAGGGCTAGGGATTGTCCCCCTGTACTCAGCACTGGTGATGCTGCACCTCAAGTGCTGGGTTCAGTTTTGGTCACTGCAGTACAGGAAAGACATTCAGATGACGGAGAGGGTCCAGAGAAGGGAAATGAAGCTGGTGAAGGGTCTGGAGAGCAAGTCCTGTGGGGAGTGGCTGAGGGAGCTGGGGTTGTTCAATCTGGGGAAAAGGAGGCTGAGGTCTCTACAGCTACCTGAAAAGAGGTTGTAGAGAGGTGGGTGAGGGTCTTCCAAGTAACAGGCAAGAAGGCAAGAGGAAATGGCATCAAGTTACACCAGGGAAGGTTTAGATTGGATATTAGGAAACATTTCTTTACTGAAAGGGTTGTCAGGCACTGGAACAGGCTGCCCAGGGAGGTAGTTGAGTCACCATCCCTGGAGGTATTTAAAAGATGGGTAGATGGGGTGCTTAGGGACATGGTTTAGTAGTGGTTAGGCATGGTTGGACTCAATGATCTTAAAGGTTATTTCCAATCAAGGGATCCTATGATTCTATGATTCTAAGAAAGGAAAATGTTGAAAATCATAATTTCCATTCTACTCTAACAAGCCTTGCAACCACAGCTTTTTTACTGAGTCCCACTGGTGTGTCTGACAGGACTTGACAGTCTGGAAAAAGACTTCCTTGTCAATGTCAGCACCGTACATACAAAATTTACATACCTCTTTCTGTAGGGGTATCTATTTCTGCTTGAGGATTTCTTTTTCTGCTATTATAATCAATGGCCTAAATATCCAGCCCTGTACATATCTAGCCCTGTACCCAGCTTAATTTCCAGATGAATCAGTCAACACTGAGACCTCTATCTTCCTTTTTTGGCAACAGGGCTTGAATCTTCTACCTGTGGCACAAATGTTGTCCAAAAGTTACTCCTGCTGTGCTGTTCCCACTCTGCCAGCAAATACTAAGTCACAAAGATACGTTTTCTGCAGCAGCATATTATTGCTTATTCCAGCATTGGGCTACTCTGCTTGAATGCTATACAAGCAACTGAGTAGCCCTTGGGCCTGGGTCTTATTGAAGAAATACCCTAAGAACTTAAATCCCAATACATTTATAATCATAGAGTCAGCAGGCTAAACAACAATCTGTTGCCACATTTTGTGAGCTGTGACCCTGGACCATAGGTCTGAGACATTAACACAGCTGAATGAAACAAATATCTTGTAGAACACATCTGTGAGTAAATTTGTAATTTACTGAAGCTCCCCTTGGGCAGGACAGGTGAATAAACATACTAAATCCCCTGTACTCTGTTTCAGGCCACAGTTCCAACTAGGAGACTCCTCTAATGGACCAGTGACCCTCCATGTAGCCATTATTTTTTGATGTGCTATTTCCTCTGTCTTGAGTGTGGTAATTTTTCCTTGCCCTCTTCATCCTGAGTGGCTCTGCTGCCCTTTATTTACACCATCATTTAAGGATAAATGCCCATTCCTCTGCATCTGACATAGCAGGAGATAAATGCATGGAGGGCTCTGAAGACAGTCTTTTATTCAAATTCCAGAGTGTATATATGTATTATATAGATATATCATATGGCTATATATATATGAAAGAGAAGAATTCTTTTCCCCAGGCCATTATTTTATGAAGTAGTTCCTGATCTTCACTGCAGTTTTTAATCCATGTCTATAATTGTGTAACACTAGTCCCTCGCACCAGCAACCCATTATCCCGATCTTTTATTGCCTTTCCACTAGCTCTGTTCCCAAAAAACATTGTGGTCCTGTTCAGAACCTATATTTAAAACCTTTCACATTTTACTGTCACTGCTGTGTGAAACCTGAAAGTAGTCAGCAAATTGTGGGGAGAAACAGCCTGCTGTGACCTCATTTCAGGAAAAATTTAACCTTAACAGCAACTGCACAGGGCTTTTTCTCCCCCAGCAGTGGAAGAATTTCTACACTCTCCCTGCTCCAAATCCTGCCTTTGCAGGACTTGGTTATATGGTGACACTGAAGCCAGGGTCTGCCTTCATTAACGCCTCCCAGGCTGTGCAACTTCAGGGCATGAGAGTGAGGAAGAAGTCCGTGTCTGACAGGGCACAGTGTTTGTGAGCCACAAGCTGCTCATCCATCTCCCTATCTCCATTAAATAGCTATTGCTTCCACACCATCATGTGCTGTAAATCTTCAGTTTCTTCTTAACCCCCATCTGTGACCCCATAGGTCTATCTGTCACCCTCCAACTCCAAAGGAGAAAGAAAAATCTTTCCTTCAAAGAAGAATAACAAATTTGATCAGGTTGGCCTGGACACTTTAAATCTGAAATCCTGATCCTTGTTTGCAGTCAATGTTAAGAGTCTGTGGCTACGCTATTACAATGACCTTAATTGTTAAAAAAATATTTACTTGTCTGTGAAATAAAATAGTTTTTACTGCTTTTATTATTGCTTTCTTTTTCTCACCTTCTATCATGTCTCCATGGTTTGATGGCATCTGCATACTGACAAGCTATCCTTTTGCCTTAATACACAAACCCTCCAATCACTTCCAGCTACTGCCTATCAAAGAAGAAATATGAGTAACAGTACATTATGAGCAAATGGAGGGAGGTAAAAAACAAAACAAAACAAAACAAAAAACCACAAAACAGCAACAACAACAAAAACAGCAGAAGTGAAAAGATCTAGGAAAACTAATATTAGTGGCAAAGATTGCTTGCACAAGAAATTCAGGCAATATTGTTAGAGTCTATTTTAAAACCGCCAACAATTAATTCATTACATTTTTCAATCTCTTGTCCTAAAATTGTCAGGTTTATGAAGGTATGATTATAAATTTGGTCTTGAAGTCCCACAATTTATTGTAAAAGTTGATTTTTTTTCTTATATTTTGACATTTTCCCTCCATAAGGCAGAGCTAATACACTTCTCTCTTAATGAGGCTTTCAGTCCCCAAACAGTCCCAAATTGTACAGCATACCTCAAATGAGCCTTCATTTTCCAGCAAGAAATTTTTAATCAATGCATCAATTAGTACAATGAATTCACAATTCCTCAGCATTTTTAGAAAGGATTTACATCTTGGATTAATAGAGCAGACAAAAAAAACAAAAAACAAAAAACAAAACCAAACCCAAACAAAAATAAGAAAAATGAAAAGCAACACACTTAAATGTAATAAATTGTGACAGCAAAAGGAAAAAGTTATGAAAAGCCACCTTATCAAACTCAAGCTATTTATTTTAAATGTTTTGCCTTTTTTTTTTTTTCCCCCAAAAGCAAAAGGAAAGAAAAAACACCTGCAAAAGCAGTACTGAATTGTTAGCTTTATTTCTGAGTAACCTGACATAGAAAACCAAAGACCATTGCTTTTCTTAGCTCAAATATGGACAAATGCCTATTAATCCAATATACCTTAATTTTAAAAGGTTAAGATGTTTAAACACAAAAAGTAAAATAATGAAGGTGCATAGCAGTGTAACAAGTGAGACCTTTCTTTTTGCATATACTATTGTACATATTCTATCATTAGGAAAGAACTTGTAGAGAGAGAAAAAAAGTGCCATACATTTTTCTTTCTTTTTTTTTTTTTTTTTCCTTATTATTTCCTGAAATTTGAAATAATCATTAAACAAAGAGGGACCTTTCTTCCTTTCAGATATCAATATCTTCTCAGAGTGAAATGTTTCATTTCAGCTCTGTAGGTATCCTCCCAGTGCACAAATCCACAGTATATATTAAAAAAGGTAAAGTCCTGAAGACAAAATGTAAATTTTTTTAACCTCCTGAAATACCATTAACTGAAAAGAGAATAATAGGAGAGACTTAGGCTAAGAAACCTGTGGAATTGTCATGGGAGAAGTGTTTGTTCAATATACTGAGGTTATCAAGTTGCTTTCTGCATCCTGTGTTAAACTTCTGAGCATACTGCAACAAATATTGCAACTCAAGGAAAATAAAACTTACAGCTTTTGATGTATTCTCCCATATGAAAAGAACTTTTCATAACTGGTAAGAAGAATTGAGTCATGTTAAACACATTTTAAATGGTTTACATTTGCTTTCTCCTGATATTTTAACATTTCCTCTACTGAATTTCAAATGGAATCGTTCTACTAGTTAATTGTGATGCTTTTGTTGCAGAATAATCTCCCTTTTAAAGTGACATTTTTGTTGCAAATAAAAATAATATTAAAATCTATTTCTGCATCATTCCAAACTTCTTGAATGATTATTTAAGTATCATTTTCACAGGGAGTAAGTGAACACTGTATGAATAACCTCTGACACCACAGAATCTTATGCGACAAGAATGGCGTATTTCATAAACAGCTAATGGCAAACCCAGAACCATAAACTAGGCAGAATAGTAAGTCCTAAATAATGCAGAGACTTCATCATGTACTGAATAGTAGTGTATCTAAAAGGGAGCTGAAAAAGGGATGGTCAGAATCCACCTGCAAATTAGTATGATTAAGGTACAATTAAATATGAGAAATATGATTGTTCCCTCACATTAAATACTTTAAGTTCTCAAATTGACTGTGCAGAAGGGTTAAATGAGTACTACATAATACACAGACATTTGAAAAGGAAGAAATAAAAGTTTAAGTGGACACAAGAGTTGCTCAGGAAATCCCATGTCAAAAAAAAAAAAAAAAAATCAGCACCCAATACCACACATGAAAGTAAATACACAGAATTGATGTTCTAGCAAGAAGCAGTTCCAGTTGTGACATACTGTTTTGGTATTTACAGCAGCCCTCAAAATAATCTTTCCACAGTTCTCCAAGAGCCTGGAAATACAATCTATTTAAAGACGGTTTGACAGATTATGATGATAGTGTCTACTGTCTACACACTCCCAGGTATGAGAACTGCCACTACAGCATTTTGTGATAAAAATGGCTTTGAAACTACACAGAAATATTCACGCCATCAGAAGGTGCTGAGATTGCTTCAGCTCTGGTGATGATGATGAAGCACAGAGAGTAAGATATGGCAGCTTATAGAGATCTGCAGCTCAGATCTGCCATTCGGGGCTGTCCCTCGACACAAGTTGGAGATTTATCTTTTCCTCATTTGCAGGACTGTTGTACTGCTTGAACATGAAGAAAGTAAGATACCAGTGGAAAATGATGCAGGCCTTTCTGGAGGTTTTCAGCTCATGGTGATTGTCCACCCTTTACACAGTATATAACAATTAATATAGTCAGTTGAGACATGTTAACAAAGATCCTTTAATAAGGTTCCTCACGTCTGCACAGCTCTGGGGATACATTAGTGATAGAAATAGAATGACCTATCTATCTTACAGCTGCTCCAATCCAAGGCTACTGACTTTGAGCTGAGAACAGTTTCTTAAAAGTTATTTTCTCGTGAAGTCATTGGCCCATGAAACCTAGTGTCATTGTTAGCACAGCACAGACATACTTGCTTGTTTTGGAGTGTGTCAGTAACTAGTGAGAAAAGTTTCTGCAATATGTATAACTGTCACTGTTCAAGAGGCCACCCTTTGTTATCAAAATATTTCTTCCCATCAGTGTTCATTTTTCTTGAACTTGCAGTGTTTCGAGCTTAGTTATTCATTCAATAACATCGAGTAAATCTACTTTGCTGCAGCTGACTGAGTTCATAATAGTTGCAATTACTTTTTTATATAATGGCTATCTAAAGGTATCTCTTTCATACAAAGAGAATTGTGATATTCATCATTAGTGGAAGCAAACTTTTTCAACCCCAGTCCTTATGCACCATGCACAACTAGGTAAGAACTGCTCATTTCTTTCATAAGGGCCACCCTGCAGGAGCCAGCTTTAGGTCTGTTATGGAAGTGAAGACGTACATACCATCTTTGGGACTGAGGACCCCAGGGATAAAAAATTAACACCTCCTTGAGAGAAAGTAATAATTTTAAGAAATAAGACAGACATAATTTGTCTGTTTCTTTCTCGTATCCAGACAGAGCTTGCTAGTTGCCAGTATTTGTGCTGATGGGCAATGCAATCAAGGATTCCCATGAGGTCAGGTTCAAGCCTGCGAGTCTTAAGTTTGACCCAAGATCTTGCACCTTTCTTGAATGCAAATGCATTTGATTCACCTGCCAAATGACGAGGCAGAAAGGCAGCTGAAACGCTTTTTTGTGGGGAGCAACTTTGCTCCACCTAAGACCAGATCTGTCCTAGCATTGCTGAGCAATGTCCCTGTTGCATGGGAAAGGGGTCCAATGTGGGCCGTGCTGACAGCAGAGCACTGATGTAACATTCCAGTTACACAGGGGAGGTATAATCATGAAGTGGAAAAGCTGGGGAGAGACAGGACAGCGCTGAGCCCTGGGACAGAGCGAGGAGAAGAGACTGGTCACTAAAGCTCGCTGGTCCCAGTGACCAGGATGGTCCTCTGCAAAAGGAGTCTCCACGGAATTTCTTGTCTGGACCTGTGTCACTAGATTTTAGCCCTTTCAGTCACTTGATATTGAAGACAATAAACTGGCTTGAAAATTGAGCATTGTCTATTTAGAGGAACACTTTATATTTAAGTATTTTACTTGTATCTAATATCTGTTACAAGTCTTGCATTGTAAGTAAAAGACGAAAGAGGAAATTCTTGCATAGGTTCATGACTTCCATTTGCTGTTTATTCCTATATAATGTCATTTAAGCTTTTTTATGAATACCTAGAGCTCAAAGGAACTTCACCCATCATACAGCATTATATATATATATCATACCACATTGCAAAATTCAGCAAAGTATTTCTAGTAACGAGAAAATTACCTGATTTTGTCTTTTTGTACAAATAAACAAAAATACAATATGTCAAATTCCAGTGGAAGATGTAGTGGGGAAAAATATCAATGTCTGCATTTTCCCAGTTCTGTGCTTTTTGGAATTCAACATGCTGTAATAGCTAGAGTTTAGCCAAAACGTATGAACTTCAGGGGTATCAAGTTTTCCCAAGGAATGACAGCAGAATTGTTGTTACCTGATTGAGTTACAGGCATTGTCTTAAACTATGCAAAACAATAATGCCAAAAAGAAAGTAAGCTTGAATTCCACTTTTTGTGCCAGCAGCGTTACATAATGAGATAAACATTGTTAATTGTGTTTAGTTCAATACCACTTTTAATTATAGTTGAGATCTCCTTTAAAGTGTATGGATTTTACTGACGCAAAGTAAACAGCTGAAAGCCAAATGAAGGCAGTCTCATAGATTTCTACTGTCTAATTAAAGTACAGAAACATTGCTTAACCAATTCAGGCATTTAGAGGGAAAAAAAAATTAAAAAGCTGTTTACATGTTTGATACACATTTTAATTATTGCAAGATCTCAGGTAATAAAGTTTGTCTTACATCAAACCAAAATGTCAGTAGTCTGCAAATTTAACCTCTCTTTCTTGTTAATCAGGTCAAACAAGTCATGAATACACTACAATAGTCATACATATAAAGAAAGATAAGCAAGGAAGTCACATCACATCCCCTGTAGCCCTGATTCAGAGATATATTAACACACGTTCCTAAACTTTAATCATGTCAGAAGTCCTACTAAACTGTAAAAAATCTACCTACACACATTATTTTGTTGAGTTAGGGTTTAATTTCTGATAACCAAATTGCTGAAAGGAGGCAGAATTTTCATCTTCTTATTCTAGGTGTGAAACTTCTTTGCTATGCTGAAGAGATTTTTCAGTAATTCACATGTAGAAATATCATACCTGGCACCATACAAAATTTATGTACCAAACAAAATTTATGTACCAAAATGATAAATTGCTTATAAAAACATTATGAGCCCTTTACTCAAAGGGGAAAAGTAATATGCAAGGTATTCATTAGTATCATATATATTCACAAAAACACATTTTAAATTCAACCCAACAAGTAGTTCTTGTTTTTAGCAGATGAGATGATATTCAACCTATGATGCCATATACCAGTTACCATGTGTCAGTAGCAAACAATATCAAGTACTCAGAGAGAATTACATATGATCAAGCTCCTCTAGCTCTTCCTAAACTAGTAAATTAAACAGTGTCCAATTCATGGCTATTAGAAAAACAATTTTCTATAAACTTAAATGGTCAGAACAATTCCTCTCCCTAGTTTGATGCAACTGAATGCTCCAAAACTATTCCCGGTCACATATCAAAAAATATTTCCATTTAACAGTTGAGTTAATGATGTACATATTTTCACACCTCCTCTGGCCCAGTCCCCCAACACTGAGCCAGCAGTCTAATGCCCATATTCTCCCTTCATCACTTTCTGGGTTATGGCTTGAATTACCTGATGCCATGGTAAGAAAAGGGGCATTACTCGGGGCTGCAAAGGCCTCTTGATTTGACAATAGGGCAAGGTATAGCATATTTGCAGCAAGAAGCAACCAAGAGCTCCTCTTCATAACCTAAAAGAGTCTTCGCCGGGAGCTAGGGATATTTGGAGGATCATAAATTTGGCCTCACTAAAAAGAAAGAACATGTAGAGCTTATAAAATGGGAAAACTTACAATAAAGCAAAAAGCCTTATAAAAAAGCTTTTGCTCTAATTCTGCTCTAAACAGCCCCACAAGTCAGTTCTCACCACCTCCCAATCTTCAAGGCTGTAGCTGAGCCATTAACTTTTCATGTTTTGGTCAGTGTCTGCTCCCTAAAACTTCTATATTCTCAGTGTGATGGTCTGTTTCAGATGCCTACAGGGCAGTTGCTTTCAGTTACCAATCTTTTTGAAAGGTTTTTGTGTAGTGAATTGCTCTTTGCCTATCACGTCTTTGTCCTTTCCAAGATACCTTCAATAGATGTAGCCTGAATCTGTCTGCTTGAATCAATATTTGTCCTAGCTCTGTCTAAATTTCGTCACTGTATTCTTTTCAGTGGAGCTTCAGTGTGGTTGAATGGAAGCCCTTGCTATTGGTAATGACGGCCATGATGCTGCTGGAGGTAAAAACGCAATCTTTTTTCCTCTTACTGCTTTGCACATAATTGCACATAGACTGATGTTTTATTTCATATATATGATAGAGTCATAGAATGGTTTAGGCTGGAAAAGACCTCTAGGATCATCAAGTCCAATTGTTAACCTATCACTGACAAATCCACCAGTGAACTATGTCACTAAGTGCCACATCTACCCGTCTTTTAAATACCTCGAGGGATGGCAACTCAATCACTTCCCTGGGCAGCCCATTCCAGTGCCTGACAACCCTTTCAGTGGAGAAATTTTTCCTAATATCCAATCTAAACCTCCCCTGGTGTAACTTGAGGCCATTTCCTCTTGTCATAGAATCATAGAATCATAGAATTGTCAAGGTTGGAAAAGACCCTTAAGATCATTGAGTCCAACCATTACCCATCACTGCCAAGTCCATCTATACCATGCCCTCAAGCACTGCATCTATCCGTTCTTTAAATACCTTTAGGGACGGAGACTCAACCACTTCCCTGGGCAGCCTGTTCCAATGCCTGACCACCCTTTCAGTGAAGAAGTTTTTCCTAATATCTAACCTAAACCTCCCCTGGTGCAGCTTGAGGCCATTTCCTCTCGTTCTATCCCTTGTTACTAGGGAGAAGAGACCGACCCCCACCTCGCTACAACCTCCTTTCAGGTAGCTGTAGAGAGCAATAAGGTCTCCCCTCAGCCTCCTCTTCTCCAGACTAAACAACCCCAGCTCCCTCAGCCGCTCCTCATAAGGCTTGTGCTCTAGACCCTTCACCAGCTTCGTTGCCCTCCTCTGGACACACTCCAGCACCTAAATGTCATTCTTGTAGTGAGGGGCCCAGAGCTGAACACAGTACTCAAGGTACGGCCTCACCAGTGCTGAGTACAGGGGCACAATCACCTCCCTGGTCCTATCACTTCCTACTTGAGAGAAGAGACCAACATCCACCTTGTTACAACCTCCTTTCAGGTAGCTGTAGAGAGTGATATGGGCTCCCCTCAGCCTCCTTTTCTCCAGGCTAAACAACCCCAGTTCCTCAGCCGCTCCTCACAGGACTTGTGCTCTAGGCTCTTCACCAGCTTCATTGCCCTTCTCTGGACACGCTCCGACATCTCAATGTCTTTCTTGCAGTGAGGGGCCCAAAACTGGACATGGTACCCGAGGTATGGCCTCACCAGTGCTGAGTACAGAGGGACAATCACTGCCCTACTCCAGCTGGCCACACTATTCCTGATACAAGCCAGGATGCTGTTGGCCTTCTTGGCCACCTGGGCACACTGCTGGCTCACATTTAGCCGGCTGTTGAGCTGGTCAAGGCTAGGCAGTAATGACCACAGGATCGAACTGCATTGCAGCTTCTGCTGCACTTAAAACATACAGATTACAAAAGAATGAATTCCACATTTTCATTATTGCTGGTTATAATGTCAAATACAGACAGTAATTTTTAAAAAATAATCTTAGGATTGTTCAAAAGGGGAGTTATGAAGAGAGGCTTGTTCCATGCTGGATTCAGAAGGGAGCTCTTAATCAGCATTGCCACATTGAGAAATGTAAAAACAACACAGGGGATGGAAAATGAAGGAGCAGTGAGAAAGGAAAAAACCTTAGGGAATCTGAAGCTGTGTTAGAAGAAACTGGGATTCCCAGTGAAACAGGAGACATTTATGATTTATTGGGCAAACCATTGAGGGGCTAATGCAAACACAGGGCTGATTTTGAAAGTGTTCAGGGTACCTCTACAAACAGAAAAATATCTTTATCTCAGGAAAGAGAAGTCACTGAAAGATAAGCTACAGTGACCAGATGCCTTTGGCCATTCAGGCAGTCAAATAGTATCAATTTCAGAAGTAACCAGAGACCCAAGATCTAGATTAATTTTGCTGTCAGTAACTGTTGCAATTATCATAGAATCATAGAATGGTTTGGGTTGGAAGAGACTATGAAGGTCATCATGTCCAATCCCCCTGCAGTAGAGGGACACCTTCAACTAGACCAGGTCACTCCAAGCCCCATCCAACCTGACCTTGAATGTTTCCAGGGATGGGGCTTCTACCACCTCTCTGGGCAACCTGTGCCAGCCCTCAGCGTAAAAAAATTTTTCTAATATCTAGTCTGAATTTCTCCTCTTTTAGTTTAAAACCATTACCCCTTGTCCTATTAGCACAGGCTCTGTTAAAATGTTTTTCCCTGTCTTTCTTACCCTTTAGGTATTGAAAGGCAGTGAAAAGGTCTCCTCGGAGTCTTCTCTTTTCCAAGCTGTACAAACGCGACTCTCTCAGCCTCTCTTCATAGGGAAGGTGTTCCAGGTCTTTGCTCATTACCTCGGGACCCTCTCCAACAGATCCATGTCCTTCCTGTGCTGAGGGCTCCAGAGCTGGATGCAGTATTCTAGGTGGGGTCTCACCAGAGCGGAGCAGAGGGGCAGAATCATCACACTCGACCTGCTGGCCACGCTGCTGCTGGTACAGCCCAGGGTACAGTTGGCCTTCTGGGCTGCCAGCGCCCATTACTGGCTCATGTCCAGCTTCTTATCCACCAGGACCACCAGGTCCTTCTCAGCAGGGCTGATCTCAATCTCTTCATCCCCCAGCCTGTATTGATACTGAGGGTTGCCCCGACCCAGGTGAAGGACCCTGAACTTGGCCTTGTTGAACCTCATGAGATTTTCACAGGCTCAATTCTCCAGTTTGGCTGGGTCCCTCTGGACAGCTTCGTGTCATCCACAAACTTGCTGAGGATGCGTTCAATCCCATCATCAAAGATGTTGATGAAGATATTAAACAACACCGCTCCCAGAATAACCCCAAGGGACACTGCTTGTCACAGATCTCCATCTGGACATTGAGCTGTTGACCATTACCCTCTGGGTGCAACCATCCAATGAATTCTTTATCCACCGAACAGTCCACCCAACAAATCCATATCTCTCCAATTAAGATAGAACAATGTTGGGGGGGACCATCTCAAAGGCCTTACAGAAGTCCACATAGATGATATCTGTGGGGTTCCCCTTGTCCACTGATGTAGTCACTCCCTCATAGAAGGCCACTAGGTTGGTGACGCAGGACTTGCCCTTGGTGAAGCCATGCTGGCTGTCTCCAGTCACCTACCTGTCCTCCATGTGCCTTAGCATAGCTTCCAGGAGGATCTGTTCCATGATCTTCCCAAGCACAGAGGTGAGACTCACTGGTTGGTAGTTGCCAGGGTCCTCCTTCCTACCCTTTTTAAAAATGGGGGTAATGTTGGCCTTTTCCCAGTCACCAGGGACTTCACCTGACTGCCATTACTTTTCAAATATCATAGAGAGTGGCTTGGCAACTATATCAGCCTATTCCCTCAAAACTCTCGGCTGCATCTTGTCCAGTCCCATGGACTTGTGTATAACCAGGTTGCTCAGGTGGTCACAAACCAGGTCTTCTCTTACAGGGGGAGGGACTTTGCTCTCCCAGTCCACTTCTTCCAGCCCATGCCCTCGAGAGGTGTGGGAAGAGAGGTTGCCAGTGAAGACTAAGGCAAAAAAGTGGTTAAGTACTTCAGCCTTCTCCTCATCTGTTATTTCCAGCTTGGTAGTCTCGCTCTTCAGGGGAGGTATAGTCTCTTTGATCTTTCTTTTCTGATTGAGATACTTGTAGGAGCCCTTGTTGTTTTTTGCATCCCTCACCAAGTTCAGCTCCAGCCGTGCCTTGGCCTTCCTGACCCCATTTCTACACAACTGGACATCCCTATACTCATCCCAGGATACCTGACCCTGCTTCCACTGCTTGTGTATTTCCTTCTTTTCCTTTAGTTTGAGCCACAGGTCACGACTCAGCCATGCTGGTCTCTTGCCTTTCTTGCCAGACTTCTTGCACCTGGGGATCGAAAGCTCTTGTGCACTATGAAAAGCATCCTTAAAGATGCTTTCCTCTGATCAGTTTCTCAAGCTGCCTTTAGACTTTACTGGGTTCCTCCAATCAGCCTGCTGTGAGAAGGGTAGAGTCAAGGGAGAAGCCAATATTTGTCAGTCAAGCATTTTTAAAATTGTAATTCTGAAGACATCATCAAAGTAAGTATCAGCGATTAGCAGTGACCAGTAGTTAGTAATCCTAAAGTGATTAATAATCCTACATGTGATTATTGTGTTCTGTAAAACCAGATTTCAGAACAAAACATGGGCCAAATACCTCAAGATAAGGAATTTGCTGCACCTTTTCACAGGAAGTAAACTTTTTTTTTTTTTTTTTTTTTAATTGGAGGGGTTGCTTTGGCATTGTATGTCAAATTAGAAAAGACTCCTCAGTGAATGCTATTATCAATTGAAAAAAACTAAATATTTAAAGAAACCCATGTTTGCTTTCACTGTTTTCAGGAAACATAAGCAGTTTGCAGCAACTGATCTGACACATGAAAAACTTACAGTCACAGGTCTCCTCAGGATTGTACATCTTCAACTATAACAGAGGAAAATTTGATCTCTGGGCTCTCACTTTATCTCATTCTAAGTGAAAAAAACCCCAAAAACAACAAACAAAAAAACCCCAAACAACCCTGAAGATATGCCTACAGCAGAGTTTCTTAAATAAAAAATACCATAATAATCTGCCTTCCTCCTTAAAAAGTGAAGTCAGATGTTTTCATTACTCCTATAATCCTAGCTGGTATATTCCTTTACTTTCTTTTCAAGGACTGTATTTATCTTTAGCAGTTTCCTGTGCCCTGTCCAGGAAAGTGCAATGAAAACTTTAGAAAAAGTCTTTGTAATGCCAAAACAATAATGTGAATGTTGAAGCTAGAAATTACAAGAATGAAGGTCCATGCATGACAATGTGAAGAAAAGGAAAGCCCAGACAGTCTTCTTCCCATGTTTGCTCAATCTTTTTGGTGCATGATTCCACTGCTGATGTAAGAAAAGATTGTTCAGATCTTCAAGCTTAAATCTGAAGACTACTAAGAAACTGGTGAAATGTCTTGGAAGTAAAACCCACCTGTTTTTTAAAGAACACAAAAAAATAGCATGGGTATTTCAGAAAAACCTCAGTTACCCATCTCAGGCCTCAGTGGCAGAACAATTAGGAGAATTATGTAATAGAGAGAAAGAGAGTTTCTTAAGGAGCTTCTGTATTCAGCATGTATTTTATGTTTTTGCCCTCCTACTTGACAGAAGGAAAAAAAAATAATA
>JMFS01114408.1:0-13673 GCA_000699545.1 Podiceps cristatus
TTTTAAATGATAAATAAAAGAAAAAGCCAATACGATGAGGGGATCAAATGCACCCCTCAGTAAGTCTGCAGAGGAAACCAAGTTGGGTGGGAGTGTTGATCTGTTTTGAGGGAATGAAGGTTCTATAGAGGGATCAGGATGGGCTGGATTGATGGGCTGAGGCCAGTTGTGTGAGGTTCAACAAAGCTAAGTGTTGGGTCCTGCACTTGGGTCACAACCACCCCAGGCAATGCTACAGGCTTGGGGAGGTGGAAAGCTGCCAGGCGGAAAAGAACCTGGGGGTGTTGGTCGACAGCTGGCTGAAGAGGATCCAGAAGTGTGCCCAGGTGGCCAAGAAGACCAATAGCATCCTGGCTTGTATCAGGAATAGTGTGGCCTGCAGGAGCAGGGAAGAGGTCATACCTCTGTACTCCACACTGGTGAGATTGCATCTAGAGTACCATGTTCAGTTTTGGTCTTCTCACTACTAGAAAGACATGAAGGTGCAGGAGTACATCCAAAGAAGAGCAACAAAGCTGATGAAGGGTCTAGAGCAGAAGTCTTATGACGGAACTGGGTTTGTTTAGTCTGGTGAAAAGTAGGTTGAGGTGAGATCTTATTGCTCTCAATGACTACCTGAAAGGAGGTTGTAGAGAAGTTAGTGTTGCCCTCTTCTCCCAAGTAGCAAGTGATAAGACAGGAGGCAATAACCTCAAGTTGTGCCAGGGGAGGTTTAGATTGGATATCAGGAAAAATTTGTTCAGCAAAAGGCTTGACCAGCATTGGAACAGGCTGCCCAGGGAAGTGGTGGAGTCACTATCCATAGAGGTATTTAAAAAATATGTAGATGCAGAGCTCAGGTTCAGTGGTGGACTTGGCAGTGTTATGGTCTGGACTCAATGATCTTAAAGGTCTTTCCAAGTTAAACAGTTCTATGATTCTGTGATTCAATGTGTGTGTTCTGGAACTTTTAAATGCACATTATCATTTTGATTGTAAGGTTTACTCAAATTACATAGAAAGAAAATCTGTAATACTGTTCTTTTGCTACTGATAAAATGGTATTGTTCCACTTGTAGAATCAAACAGCTCTGTGCTGAAATTAAGTCACTTTAAATAAAATGCTGTTAGGTATTATGGTGCATTTTGAAAACCTGTAAGAAATCAAATATGGTAAGTAGTGACTATAATCTATTCAGCCAAAAATTATTTGTACAGAGATTTTATATATCCTTTCTGTGTATAAATTGTTTGTCATGGTTTAATCCTAGTTGGTAACCACTCAGCTGCTCGCTCACTCCCCACCATTAGGATGAGTGAGAAAATTGGAAGGGTAAAAGTGAGAAAACTCATGGGTTGAGATAAAGACAGTTTAATATGGAATGCAACAGCCACTTCCACAAGCAAAGCAGAACAGGGAATTTGTTCGCCACTTCCCATGGGCAGGCAGGTGTTCAGCCATCTTTGGGAAAGCAGGGCTCCATCATGTATAATGGTTACTTGGGAAGACAAATGCCATCCCTCCAAAATGTCCTCCCCTTCCTTCTTCTTCCATCATCTTTATATGCTAAGGATGAAGTTATATGGTATGGAATATCCCTTTGGTCAATTGGGGTCAGCTGTCCCAGCTATGTCTCTTCCCTCCTCGTTGTGCACTCCCAGCCTCCTTGCTGGGGAGTGGGGTGAGAAGCACAAAAAAAAAGCTGTGCCTAAGCACTTCTCAGAAATAATGAAAACATTCCTGTAATATCAACACTGTTTTCAGCACAAAACAAAACATAGCCCCATGCTAGCTACTCTGAAGAACATCAACTCTATTCCAGCCAAAACCAGCACATTGCTGTAGATTGAGATGAAAATGTACTGTCTGTTTAGGGATTTTTTTTTTTTTTTTTTTTTTTTTTTTCCTAGAGGCACCAGTAAAACAGCAGCAGCAAGGTACCAGAGATCAGGTTCAGGTAATTGGTGAATTCTAGGATCTCTCAGTATGGTCAAGAAAGTAGGCCAAACACTAGTTTGACAGGCAAAGGAGAAAAAATTCATAGTAAAGGCCATAGAGTCACCAGTAGAGTGAGCGGTTTTCACTAATCGATCCACAGAAACACTTACATGCATGGCTGCCTTTAGTAGCTGTTTCAGCACTAAATAGCATCTGCTTAAAATGAAACCCAACCACCGAAATGAACTGCAATACTAACCATTGTTCTTATGTGTATGCAATAATGTCAGTCATGAGAAAAGACTCGGAAAAGTCATGTAAAGTCTTTATTCCACAGATTTGAAATGAGCGGATACCTATAAAAATTTGGTATTTTTGTGGTTAAGCTATTTTATAACATATCAAGGAACCACAGCAGTCTCAAAGTGAAGAGGCTGGCACCAGCTATGGCACTGTTTCTCACTGCAGTATACCAAATCTTTCTCTCCCTAATATTTATTACTTTTTTTGTTCTTGTTTTTTCTCTTCCATTACTTTGGCATCCTGGACATGTGTAAAGTCAGGAGGACACAGAAATGTGCAGTCTACAGTGAATGAAAAAGCTTAGTATATTTAAGAAATAATGTGCTTTTTACATATTGGTGCACACCAGTGAGCTTGACAGTGGAGTTTTCAGTCATCTTTTCATTTGGAAAAGACTGCAGAAGAGAGGAAAGTACTGTGAATTTTATTTTTACCTTTGTAGCCTAACTTATTACTGTGAAAAGTAGATAACCTGCTTATAAATATGTATGAAAATTCATGAATGTTTTATATGGTTTCCATACTTGAAAAAGCATTGAAGAGAATCACTGATACTCACTGCTTGCGGGTACTTGCCATATGTTAGTGGTGAACAGAGGTTTTCCACAACTTTCAGAACAATATGAGTTTTACATACTGCAGATAGCATCTTCTATTTGCTTGGTTTCACGGTTGTTTGCTTGTATGTAGAGAAGTTTGTCCCTGTTAGTTGGCACACCCTTTTCTGTTGGGGTCATTTTCGAATACTGTCAGAGAACATGAGTTTCTGCTTTAAAGTCAGTTCTGATGATGTAATTTGTTGTACCTGCTAATACTTACTTTCAGACAAAATAAAGTCATTTGTGAATATGCATTATTTTATATTTGTTTATTTTACAGATCAGACAGGACTTTTCACGTATAGCAAGCAAGTATTACACATTTAAAGCTTAAAGTCAGCTGAGCTATGCTCTGAGAAAAAAAAAAGAAAACAAACAAGCAAAACATTATTAAATATCATCAGCCTTCACCCTCTCTAGTGATTGTTGTAATTTTCTGAATCATGCACTGAAATATAATCTACAATTAGCTGAATATGATAAAATGCTTCCATCTGTACTTGTGACTGAAGTTATTTGCTGTTTGTCAAGGTGAATAGGATTTGCACTGTATCTTCACAGTTTTGCTTGTGTGATGCTGGGGTTTACATTGCAGTCACCAGCAAAAGGAAGGAGAAGGAACCTCTGTTCTTTCAGTTAGCTAGTAAATCCATGCTTGAAGCTTCAATTTTTTTCCTACTTAACACAATACAACTTTTTAATCTTATATTTGCACATCTTATTTTCACATGACATTTGTAAATATATAACACTTCTGTAAGCTATATTAGGCATGACTATAAATATGACATCTTTAGAGGGATCTATGGAAGTTTTCTTCCCAAAAACTAGTATCTATGCTTAGAAGATACAACATCCACTGTAAAAAGTTAGACGGAATGCAGTGACCTCAAATTTATCCCACTGCTGAAGATGTGTGGGTGGTTTCACATCCACTTCAGGAATGCTTTATTACATGATCACATTTACTTCTGTTGAAAGCTTAAAATAGAATTGTAGTGCCCTGTTGGGGAAAAAGAGACTGAGGGGAGACCACATCACGCTTGACGATGACCTGAAAGGAGATTGTAATGAGGTGGGTGTCAGTCTCTTCTCCCAAGTAACAAGTGACAGGATGAGAGAAAATGGCCTCAAGTTGCACCAGGGAAGGTTTAGACTGGATATTAGGAAAAATTTCTTCACCGAAAGGCTTGTCAAGCATTGGAACCGGCTGCCCAGGGAAGCAGTAGAGTCACCATCCCTGGAGGTATTTAAAAGATGTTTAAATGTGGTGCTAAGAGACATGGTTTAGTAGTGGGCCTGACAGTGTTAGGTTAACAGTTGGACTTGATGATCTTAAGGGTCTTTTCCAAACTAAATGATGCTGTGATTCTAAGTTCACTACTCCAATGCAAGCTAAATCTTATAGAAATATTTTGGAGTTTCTAAGATTGATTAAATTTTTGAAGCTTTGGATTTAGAACTTCTATAACTTCCAAAAAATGTCACTCTGTCTTATTCTACATTATTAGAAATTATTAGCCTTGCTTTCCTTTTATGAAAAACTGAGAATTCAATAAACACTTTTAAGGGTCTAACATTTACAGCAAAATACCTGTAATTTCTAAAAAAGGGAAAGATATCCATATTAGTGGGAGAATTAAGAAATGATGTTGTAGAAGAAAATTCAGTAGTGCTGAGCTGTCAGTGATAAAAACTGTAAAAGTGTTTGCACTGTTGCTTAATGTTTTAACATACCTCATTGATTCTTTTCACCACTTGTGCTGCAGATAACATCCCTCATCTATATTACATGAAAAAATAACAGTGATAGGAAAAATGAAGAAGAAAACACTGAGGAAATCATACATGAAGTTCTTCCTTCTATTGTAATGCATGCTTTCTGTATCACATTTATTGCAATGATGTATTTTTGAACTGAGCTAGCGTTCTCCAGGTTAGCATTACTAGTGACTTCTCTGGGGAGTTAGATCTCATACTAATAGAATAATGGCTTGGGGAGCGTACTCAAAACTCTTTAGCTCTGCCTTTGTGTGCATCAGACTGCACAGCAGAAAACAACTGCAGGATTTAGGGCAATAATATCTAATGTGCATGTAAATAGTCTAAATTTCTCCCTACTTTTTTCTTCACAAAGTACAAGTATCATTGCTCTCTAAGTCTTGTATTTCCCTGTTCAGTGTTCTTAATGAAACTTGCCTTTTTAAATAGTCCATTAGTAGAAAGCTGTATTACAAGCAACATAGAGATTAAGCTGAAATGGTATTCATTGCCAAATAGTCTGTACATTTATTTAGTACCTGTAATGGAACTTAGCACGCTTTCACAAAGGGGAGCAGATGTCGTTGACTTTGATATTACATGAAAGGATAACAGCAACAAAAGACATCCAACTGCAGGAGCAAATATAAGGAACAACCTTTGATGTCAGCAGGGACACCTGGGCAAAGAAAAAAAATTGACTTATGAAACTAAGTGATGACCTTTACCCTATATCCAGCCAGAAATAGCCAGAGAGGTTGGTGTCTGGAAGGGGAGATAGCAATGGTTGCCAGAAGCCCTTCCCACTAAGTAATTAAGTTGGTATCTTTTATACTTCATCTCTATTCCTTGTCCTCTTGACTTAACCCCATAGCCTTCCGAGGAGGGAAGCATACTCAAGGCACAGCTCCTGAGGGTGTAACACTTCAACGCAGTACAAAGCCCATCCCTTGTGCCTCTGCCTCTTCAGCTCTGGCCCACATTTGTATGTCCACACAAATGGACACTGCACACTTTTTCTGGAACTGATCTTTTCGCTTGACATTCTAAAATCTGCCAGGAGCAAGGCTGCACAAAGTTCTGAGTAAGACTTGTGTCCAGGGATGAAGTCTCTGAGAGGATATCTCACCAACATTGGTCAGTACATTTCAGTCCATTTCTACCTTTTCAGCTGAAATAAAGCTAGTAATTACACCTGAATAACATAAACTTGTCTACAATTGCAGTAGCTAATAACAGCTTGCACATTCCTGGATTTGGTATTCATATGATCTTAACTTGCAAAATAAATGCTGCAGAAAAACATTATGCTCCAAAAAAACAAAACAAAACAAAACAAAACAAAAACAGCAAAAGTATAGAACTTTTAAGTGTAAAAGATAGCTTGTGTTCCAAGAATATCCCACTTTTAGTAGATAAATATCAAAAGAATTTTTTTTTTTTCTTAAAATGTTTTTTTCTATTTTATTTCTATCATTTTTCTTTCTTTGTCTGCTCTTAATAGCTCATTTATGTTTTGGGGGTTTTTTGTCCTATGACACTACGTTGATTTCTCACAGAAGTTGGAATGTATTTATGTGTCATGTCAGCATGAAATATTCATTTCTTATGATCACTCACTCCCTATGAGTGCCTCTGTTTCTTAGTAATTACAGTGACTGATGACACAGATAGTACTATACTGAAAGAGCATCATGTTATTACCTCTATAATCCATATCACAAGGTAATTAAAAATGGTTTGTCCCAACTGTAGTAAGAGTTTTACTTAGTTTTGATGAACTGTATCAATTCATGGAATGTGATAACATGGGATTCAACAATGTGTTGTGTATAGAATTGACTGATGTGTGTAGCATTGACTGAGAGATGCTGAATTTGCATTCCCTAATGAATTTACTTTGAAGATACTGCAGCCTCAATTTCTACATATTTGTTTCCATTCATCTTTTCATACTTCAGCCTGCTACCCAACTACCATCAGCTTGGCCCGATGTGTGCAGAAATATATTTTCTACTTTTAAGAGCTCTCTGCAATCTGTATGATGAGGGGAACAATTTTAAGTAGTTGCTAACCTCTGTATAGTTAACTTTGTAACCGAAGCACTTACATTGTTTGGTTTCCTACAATTTCTCATGCAATGCAATGTTTATGCAATCTTCTGGCAATATAACACTTGTGAAGAAAGAACAGTAGTGTTCAATAACCATGTAAATACTTGTATCAGATCATCAGCCTTTAGCTAGAATCAACTCATAATAGCAGGACTGCCATGGTTATTTTCCTACTAATGTAAAATCATCTTAATTGTCTGGACAGTAGTTCAGTGTTTTGGTAGAAAGACTGTATTCCAGGCACTTTCACTGTTAGGGCCTTAAGTGTCACATGATGGGATAGATCTCAGAGACCCTGATTAAATCACTGACAAATGTTTAAGAGTATATCATTGTCTTTACCCCCTCAGATTTTAACACAAAATCTATGTCCTACAACAAGCTGATGAAGTTGTTCAGAGAGCTGGTCTGCAGTCCAACAATTTTGTCCTTTTTCTGTCCATTATAGCTATCACACAGTCACTTTAAAATTGGTCTTGAACACTTCTAAGAGCAGAGATGATACAGCAAAGTGATTGGCACTGGCTCTCCACTGAGT
The DNA here is from genome assembly GCA_000699545.1 of Podiceps cristatus. NCBI lineage: Eukaryota > Metazoa > Chordata > Aves > Podicipediformes > Podicipedidae > Podiceps > Podiceps cristatus. The sequence goes on from JMFS01114408.1 coordinate 7,234, forward strand.
ATTTTCTCAGTTTCTAAGGTTTTGAAGCCCATGATGAGTTCTGTGGTGCCACAGCTGTTACTGACCTTTTTATTGTCCTGCCTGTCCTTGATTTATTCAGATAGTAAATGTCAGAGTTAATGAATGTAAAATGATGTTGATGTTTCTGAAACAGGAGAAGTGGCAGTAATTGTGTTTGAAGGTGTTCTTAATGGTCACTAATACTAAAAATAAGTGGGAAGAAAAGGTAAACTCATTAAAGGAATTCAGTTTAATCAAAGTTTAATAGCTGCAAGGAATAATTACATCCTTTTTTACTCCAAAGAATGTTTAAGTTGGCTTAGATACTTAATTCCAAATAAAACTATTGTCACAGACAGGTCTCAATGGAAGCTTGAATTTCATGTATCCTACTTAGATCCCCTCCCCTATATCTCAAGATTCCTCATGAAAATCTACAGTGGCCCACATTCATTGTAAGATACAGAGGTGAAACGTGAAAAGTAGAAAGGAAAAAATTTGTGCTGGTAATTTGGAAATTCATTTTACTAAAATGAATTTCCAAATTTTATGTTTCTGTCATAAATAATATTCTATCACATTTCTATGAATATGGGTAATTTTGAGCTGATTTGAGTAAATACATGCAAAATGAAAAACAGCATAATTAGAAAAAATAATTTGGATAAAATATGTGCCCACAAAAAAAAAAAAAAAAGACAATCATCGTTCCTTGAATAATATAGAGTGGAATAGATGACATTGACTCTAGTAGTAACCCTAAGAACAAAAGCATTTCATTAAAGCAGAATCTCTGTAGGAAAAAAAAAAAAAAACCAAAAAAAAAAAACAAAAAAAAAAAAAAAACCAAAACAAAAAAAAACCAAAAAAACCCAAAAAAAACCAAACAAAAAAACCCCAAAAAAACCCCAAAAAAACCCAGATATAACAGTCAAAAGTTCTACTCAACTGGAAAGGAATAAGAATTGAGAAGACATGCCGCTTACACTTTCCTTGAAGGTGGTCTTAAGGATCATGATAATAATGATTTATAATAATGATTTTGATGAAATACTGCAGACTGGTATATAAGAGGGCTCCTGAATGTAAGTCCCATGTCTTTTGATCCTTCCAGTTACAGATTTTTAGACCTCTGTATTTTTTATCTAAAATGTTATAATTAGGACCCATTTCTTTTTCTTGTCTCTCCCTCTTGAACAAAAGCTCATTCTTCTCAAATGATGATACAGCCTGTGCTATGGATTCTTGCAAAGCTGACACAGATGAGCTCTAACTGCAACACATTGTCACAGGAGCATTCTTCATGCCTTTTCAGAACAGGTTTAATTGAAAAGCAGTAAGAGATATTGTATCATTTAACTTGCAATTGGAAGCAGAGGTGGCATAAATGAAAATTCATCCTCCATTACTCAGATCAGATGGAAGATCTGGTGCATTAAAAAAAACAAAAACAAACAAACAAACAAAAAACCTGAACAATTGTGGCTAGTGTTACTGTTTTAAAATATGTTTTCTGAAGCAATCCACTATGGATAATACTAGAGAATTGTACTTCTAATATTTTTGTTTTAGCACATCAAACCTGATTTATTTGTGCTGCTCAAAAGTAAAGAGAAAAAAATCCCACAAACTAAAAGACTAGTAATATCTATGAATTTCAAAATACCCATACAGGGTTTGTTTTTTGATTTGGTTGATACTAAATTAGTAAATTTTATTAACATCAGTTAATAACAGTTTCATCATAATAAAGAACATACAGGGTAAATACCAAGTTTATTTAGAACAGAAAACTCTAAACCCCTTTTGTTTTCTCCAAACACTTTGTTATGTGCTCAAAATGACATACATAGCTCCCTATGTACTTCTTCAGCCTCTTTTAATGGTTGTGATATTCTCATTTTACTCACAGACAATCAAAGACTTTGCTTAAAGATGGCTGAAACAGTTATGCTGTATTGGGGCAATTCATATCAGCTTTGGGATAGATTTAATTCATAAATTCTTGGTTAAAGTTAAAACTGGATTACTGTTTTTTCAAAAAAAAAATTTCCATGTATTAAAATTTGTGTTAAGGACCAAGCACATCATGAACATAATTCCACTGCATGCAACCATGTGTATTCTTTGATGACTTGGTAGCAGAAACATTTACTTTGGAATAAATCTTTTTTGAAAGTTTTGATTTTAAGTAAATAAATAAAGAAAGAAAAACTTCAAATGCTGCCTTACTGAATTTTCAGACATACTAGGTATAACATGAGCAGAAAGAATTTTTGTTTTATGAATGCAGTTCATCATCTGTCTCTGTCTATTATATTAATTTCATTATTCTATTTTTATCAAAACACTTGGATCCTGTGAGACAGCCCTTAGGAATTTCTTTGTGCGTTCATAGCTGCAGGCAGAGGAAGAAAGCCATCTGAGATAAACTGGAAAGCCTTTACCTAACTCTCAAAAAGAATATAGAATCATAGAATCATATAGAATGCTTTGCTTTGGAAGGGACTGTTAAAGGTAATCAAACCCCCCTGCAGTGAGCAGGGACACCATTACCCAGATCAGGTTTCTCAGAGCCCCGTCCAACCTGGCTTTGAATGTTTCCAGGGATGGGGCTTCTACCACCTCTCTGGGTAACCTGTTCCAGTGTTTCACCACCCTCATCGTAAAAAATTTCTTCCTTATATCTTAGCCTGAATCTCCCCTCTTTTAGTTTAAAACCATTACCCCCTGTCCTATTGTTATAGGCCTTGCTAAAAAGGCCTTTCTTACAACTTTCTTACAAATCCACTTTAGGTGCTGAAATGTTGCTAGAAGGTCTCCCTGGAGCCTTCTCTTCTCCAGGCTGAACAACTCTCTCAGCCCATCTTCATAAGAGGGGTGTTCCATCCCTCTGATAATTATTGTGGCCATTCTCTGGACCTGCTCTGACAGGTCCATGTCTTTCCTGTACTGCAGGCTCCAGAGCTGGATGCAGCACTTCAGGTGGTGTCTGCAAATTGATTTCATCTGTGCTTAGCTTAATGTCGAATTCTACATCTAGAAATTTTAGAAAATATAAACTGAATTATTATTTTCTAAGGTTTGCGTCATTGTGGAATCTGAAACCTTCTGTAGCAACATACAATTTTTAACAGTACATGCACATATATCTCAGTATAGGATGTTTACAGAACTAAAGCTGGGAGGATGAAAGTTTCAGCTTGTTTAATGCCAGCTCTTCTCTCCCTCTATTGCTCATTTTCTGCAAATTTGCACTAAAACAGGACTCTTGCTATTGATTAATATGAATATACTTCTAGGTTATCTGGAAAACTATTTGTTGCCCAGCTTACATTTATATCAATTATTCAATACTTAAGTCTGTAAGAAGGAAGAAAGAAGTTAGGATTTAAAGCCACAATCAAGACTTTTCCATGACGAATTCCTAAAACTATGTTGTATACAAGTTTTTCTTAACCTAGGGAGCCAGAGTTATCAATCAGTCTTTAGATTGTTTCTTTCCAAATTCAGTATGTGTCATAAAAGAAAATCTTTAATATCTTCTGCGTATTTTGGGAAGCACCTAATATACTGTGAACATCATCAAACAATAGAAATTAAAACAACAGCTTACATTAACTCTAGACTGCAGTGAAAAGTTTATTATTTAAGAGCTGAGTTAAGAGAATTCTCTTCTTGAAAATATAGGGTAGGATTTTCTTACACAAGAATAGTTTTAGTTCTTCCTAGGTTCAGCTGAAGGATTTACTTCATCAAAACCATGAAAAACAGAAAAAAAAAAGCAAGATAACCAAGAAATATGAAGTTTTCATATTGAATGACTTCTTCATGGGTTCTGTTCTAGTCATGTTTCAAAATACCAATACCAAACACAGTAAGAGAACCGTTACCACTGCCAACAAATAGTTTTACTTGACATGTGTAACAAGCACTGCCATTTAAAAGGATGAACAACTTGCTAATTAAGTGTAATACTTATAAGCATGATGCAGAACTTTAGCATGACCATTAAAAGGCTCCTTTTTTTTGGTACAAGGTCACGTTTGCCTTTGAGAGATGCATGATGCCAATCACTCAGTTTTGCCACAGGAGATTTTTTGTAATTTATCATCCCTATTCTCTGTTTAACCCAGGAGAGTTTAATCCCTTCCATTTCAAGACGATATATATTTATCTCTATTTCCACCATATTATGATATAGGACCCTGTCTGTTTAAAATGTAACCTCATGGCCTGCTATGATAGTCCAAAGGTGTTGGAGAACCTCAGGTTATTTTGTTTAAGTAGATAGGAATATTTTCTTGAGAGCTAGCACCTCTCAAGAGATAGGAAGAAATTCATGGAAAGTAATGTCTCTGGCAGATGAAAAAATTCCCCTAGTAGCTTGTAGCGTGTCAGTGTCTGACAGCTAATTCCTAGGAATACACCAAATGATTGTGGCTGTTCTTTAAAAAGTGTAAGATAATTCACAAAATCTTATCATGAAAGACAGGTAAGCGTGTTGATTACAGAGAATTCAGGTAGATAGTTGATTTTTCCATAGTTAGTCTGATTAACTCTGCTGTAAGGGCACTTCTTCATGGGAAGTTAATGTAGAGTAACTTGTGTCCAATAAATTCATATCTTAGCTCATTATGTAGGATCTCCCACAGGTAGGTAAGTTCTCAGTATGTACTGATTTACTTGGTATTAAAGTTTTTTTTGATAGACATTAATATAAATGTGTTGGGATTTTTTTTTTAAAAAAGTTAGAGGTTTTTTCCTTCAACTTCAACCAAATTACACTAAAACTAGAGATTTTTTTACTGTGTCGAATACTAGTCTTGTGAGACAGTAAGAGTTAACTTGATCAAACATGTCATAACAAACCATTTGTACTATTCTCAGGGAAACTCAACGCAAATTATGTAAGTCCCCCTATGGCGCTAAACAGCATTTTACATGGTTGAAATACTGCAGATGGTGCTCAAGAAGGGGAAAAAAACCTAAATAAACTGTATAATTTTGCAAATTAAGAAGAATGCATGTTGATGATATTTGTTTGGTTCGCTGATCTTTTCTTTTTGCGTGTTTGGACAAATAGCAAAAAAGCTGCACTAAGTGACCCCTTTCTGTAAAATCTTTAAAAATGTGATTTATAAAGTGAGTATGGAAAAGAAAAATAAGATTATGCACCAACATTACAAAAAAAAAATATATTTGAAACAAAACTGTAGTATAAATTTTAATGTATGCTTATAATGTATTTATTTTTTTTTTAAATATCAGAATTCAGAAGCATAAAGGAGACTGGAGTACATAGCTTGCAAAGATAAAATTGTCAAGTATTTGAAAAGCTAAATTTTGAAGAATGAGTTTTGAAGAATGGCTGTTGTAATTATTGGTGGATTCATGCTCTTTCTGAATTCCATCATGCATTTTACTAAACATATTTTATATTTATTAGTTTTATTATGTTATGCTGTTTGCTATTTTCACACATCACAGCATTGTCATGCCATCAATTTTCCTTTTGACTATATCTGCACAATTTCCCCTTTCCCTTAGCAGGCAAAATGTACCACTTACTGCAAGGACACTAATAATGACACTTCCATGGCAATACACTCAGCATCCAGTCTAAAAAACTCTAACTAAAAGTCACCTCCAGTACACCTGACCATGCTTGAAGTGGTTGTTATAAGTTAACCTCCTGCTTCTGATCTCCCATCAGGTTCAGCCTCAGCTAGGTCATTTATGTTTAGTGGCTTCTTTAACTTAAGAGGTATAACTTGCTGTGATCGGTATGACTTCATTGTCCCCTGCCTGCCTTACTTATCATTATTTTCCTAGCTATATGTGTTCTGCTGTGTAGCTATGCTATTTTTATCGTCTCAATTTCTTTACAGGTTAAGTAGTAAAAGTGCCCTTCACATTCTGTTTACTTGATTATTAATAGGCAGATGACAAAAAATGCTTTAACTACATGCATCTCATATATAGAGCTGTCAAAAATACAGTCTTTTGTTTATGATTCTCAGATCCTAACTTACTACTAGAAGTTTGCCTTCATACTGGAAAGAATTTAATTTCTTCTGAGCTTGTTGATGCTTGGGAAAGTTTTCTTCCAATTTAAAGCTAGGTTGCTTGATATTTCATGGTAACAGCTGATTCAGCTGTTCAAGATAGTTCAATGCTGATAACCATTGTCTCCAATTTCATGTAATTATAGCTTAAATATAATGATAATACCTAGTCATTTACAATCTATCTGGTCAGATCTTCCAGGCTTTTTTTCTAGCCTTCCCTTTCAATTGAATTCTATTCTCTCTTACGGTGAACATTAATCTTGGTCAGTACTGTCCTATCTCTACTATCCCTGTCCTGTATATCTGGTATATTTGTATTTTACTGTACTATAAAATACATGCTTATGTAGGATTTATTTGTAAATTTTT
>KL283635.1:10997-26382 GCA_000699545.1 Podiceps cristatus
AGCTGAGAGAGGAGGAGGGGGGGTGGGGGGCACTTGTTATTCCGATGTTTGTCTTCCGGAGCAACCGCTACGTGTGCTGAAGCCCTGCCTTTCGGGAAGTGGCTGGACATTGCCTGCTGATGGGAAGGAGAGCATAAATATTTCATTTTCCTTTGCTTCCATGTGCAGCCTTTGCTTTGCTTTATTAAACTGCCTTTGTCTTGACCCATGAGGGTTTTTTTCCCATCTTATTTTCTCCCTCCAACCCTGATGAGGAGGGGAGTGATAGGGTGGCTTTGGTGGGCACCGGGCGTCCAGCCAGGGTCAACCTACCACATGCCAGATAACAGTGCCATTTAATGTAAGGCTGCAAGTCTGGAGGAGACTTCAGCACAACGCTGTTGGTTGTTGGAGAGCTGGCAGCAATCACAAGGAGACAGTAAGGATGTGAAGATTCTCTTACTTTGTGGCTAACACACCACAAGTAATAACTGCAAGACTTGAGTGGAGCATGCACAGCATACATGCCTGATCTGTTGGCGTGCATTGCTCACTTCCTCGGAGACAATAAATTGGAGCAAAACTCATTCTACAAGGTCATGAACAGAATAGTCCTGAACATTTTTCATTAAAATAGTGTCAGGAGCACAAAACCAAGATTTTATGCACCTCTAAGAGAATATTAAACTTGTCAGAGATACATGAGCAACATAGAAGTGTGATGGGTAGTTAAAATGCTTTTTTTCTTCATTGAGAAATGAGAATTGGTCATTGGAGAATTAGAAGCAGTAACTGCTTTGAGAGAGGGCAAATTATATGTAGTCATATGGTTGATCCATTACAGACAAGGTGCTTTAGGAGAGAAGTGGAAGCAAATAGGATAGAATAAGCAGACAGTAGGAAGAATCCTGGATAACAAAGGAAGAGAAAAGAAAAATCCAGTGAGATAGAAAGAAAAAGAAAACTGGAGATGGAAGATTAATTAGTCAAAACCAAGGTAAATAACCTACATTGTTTGCCCTTTTTCCTCTATGGATCTGACTACATACAGCACCTTAAGCCTTCTTTTTTCATCAGTACATGGCACATCCAAATACCTAATTATGCTTCATTGTCACAATACGGGAGCTGAGATGAATTACATTGACTTCGTACATCCCATACTGTGATTTCTCTGATCATGTCAGCCTCAAAAGTAACCTTATCAAAGGGCATCTATTACTTAGGAAGCCCTGTAGCTCTGCCAGCTTGGTCTTCCTCCTGAAGAATTTTTACTATTACTAAACTCGGGGAGGGGGAGGGAGGGAGAGGTGGGAAGTCTGATTTTTATTTAAGATAAATAAAAATAAATGTGGGTTTTCAACTGTTGCTGAATGCATTTGAGGAACTTGTTGCATGAAGAATCTGGAGTAAAGAAAATGAAAAGTACATGAGGTCACTCTGAGGCTTTCCTAGAAGAAATGAAGCAAGATGAAGAAAAACAAAAACACTGTGTTTCCCAGGTTGTAGGTATAAATAGAACGGTTTAAGACTTCTAATAAAGTGATTCAGGAAAAGAAAAAAACTAATCTGATATAACTGACTGCTAATAGCAGTCAGTCCTGAGTCACATGTTCCCTATGAAGTAGATTTTCATATTCAAGAAAAAAAATAATTGTCATTTGAGCTGGAAAAAAATGAGCTTCACAAGATATACCTCTGACTTCAATCACCTGTCCAATGAGCTTGCACTTCTACACATTGTGAAGGGCCATGGTTACAACCCCTAGCTGTCCTGGTTTCAGCCAGGCCGGAGCTAGTTTTCTCTTCAGCAGCTCCTGTGTTTTGGATTTAGTATGTGAAACAAGGTGACAGCACGCTGCTGCTGTTCGCTGCTGCCAAACGATCAAGGACATTTTGCAGTTTCCCAAGCTTTGCTGATGTGCAGGTGCAAACACCTGGGAGGGCACAGCCAGAATAGTTGATCTAAACTGGCCAAAGAGAGTGTTCCATGCCATAGACGGCATGGCCGGGGTGAGTGAGGGTCAGCCATTGCTCTCGGGCTCTGGTTCCTTGTTCAGTTCGCTTTCTGTTCATGTTCCCTTCTTGTTATCTTATTCTTGGTTTATTTTGTTCGTGCCTGTTTTCTTCATCTGTCTGTTCCCTCGCGCTCTCTCTGGAACTTGCTGTTCTGGGATGGCTGCGGGGGAATATCCCTGCTCCCTGGCTGCTGCTCGGGACGGGCTGTGTCGGTCATCAGGTGGCTAGAAATTGTGCATTGTTCATTTTATATATTCTATTAGCCTTATACATTATTATTATCATTAATGTTTTTTTAATATTTCCTTTTCTGTCTTGGTAAAGTGTTTTTATCTCAATCTGGGAGCTCTCCTCTCTCTCTCTGTTTCTCCTCCTCACCCCAGCAGGGAGGGGAGGGGTGAGCGAGCGGCTGCATGGTCCGGTTACTGTTCGGGGTTAAACCATGACACTAGCCTATATGCCTTGTGAAAAAGACCTAATTCATATAAAACTCTTCTAGAAATCATCAACCATTACTCCAGAATAAAGTAGACTCATCCACTTGATCTGGATACAGAAGAACAGGTGTTTCCTAATTAAAACCTAATAGAAACTCATCAGTATTATGTATCTATTAGATTTGCAACAGAAGACAAATCCCTCTTTGATATCTCTTAATGTTATCAGCCAAGTATATTATCAATTAGAGCACAGAAAATTTTTGGAAGACTCAGTTGTAAAACTAAAATACTTCTGTAGTGGAAAGAGAAAGCTTTATGATTTCTTACCCAGTGTTTCACTTAGACCTTATAGATCTATAAGAAATATTAGAGAGACAGTGATTTCTTAATAACCATAAGAAATATTACAAGATATTTAAACATAAAAGCTGCAACTCATCAACATACATCATCAATGGGAAATACCTTTTTTTTTTTTTTTTTTTCCCCCTAACCTAACCTGTAAACTTATGTTGGTTTAGGAAACAAAAGTTTATGCATGATGAACTGAGCGACGATGATTGTGTGGAAATATAAGTAAACAAGTGTTCACTGGCGAATTAGAGGAACATTTTCTGTGTACACAGATGCCCAAGAGGCAGGTGGAGTGCCTATTTGTGCTACTAAGGGTATGCATTATGCACTTAAACATCTGTTTTTCTTGCTCTCTGTGTTGCATTCATTGAACTCGCATTTCTGAAAACCATTTGATTTAACATATCTTCTGACACTTGTACATAGTGGGAGGAATACAATCTGCGGGACCCAGAGATATTTTAGTGTGATTTGGTCAGACTTCATATTAAACCAACATATATCCATCTTACTGCTGCTGCTTTTTTCCTTGAAGCCCATGCTCTGGAATTCACCATCATTATGTGCCTCTGGACAGATCCTTAATGTCTGCCCAAGGTGTAGTTTATGGGCTTGAAGGTAAAAGTTATGTTGAATAATGGTGGGTATGATCTGAGCTAATAAATATTACCAAATCAAGTCTAGTACTGTATATCCCTGACAGATTCATAATCCATAATGAATTTAAGGTAGGTCCAACAGATATTTTAAAATTAATCACTAACAGACAGATTGAATAACCTGCTGTTCAATTTGTGATGTATATTAATAATTTTGGCAGATCTACAGGCTAAAATATTAAGTCAAACATTTCCTCAACAAAATCTCTATATCTATACAGAAAGTAACATTTTATAACTAGTATGCCTGTGTATCTTTTTGGTCTGTTTTATAAGAGGCAACATGAACAGAATAATGCCACTTAAATGAAAAATTTTTGTAATAATAAAAAGTACATTCTTAAGTATATTTAAGAATGAAATTTCATTTTTTAGTGATCTTTACATGCAACATATAAAGTAACTTCATATTTTGATAATGAAAATGCCACCTAAGTCAACATTACATAGATGAAATCAAAGTAACAGATACCTCCAAGCAAATATCTGTCTTTCTCTCAGACTTCTTTACTGTCCTTCCCGTTAAGGACAGGTTTTAAGATGTTTTAGCTGTTGTCCTAATTCTGAGTAGCTGGTAATTTCCTCATTAATTTGGATCTGCAGTCTCACAAGATGACAAAAGATGAAGGCTGTCTGAAGAAAGATAAGACTTTTCAAAGCAGCATGACATTCCTAGTAAATACTGTATTCCTGTATGACACCCAAAAATCTGGGGATAAGAAATCAGTAGCGATTAGAGACTATGGATATATCCATTTTCTCCACTAAACATATGAAGCTGTTGCCACCAGATTTCTGTTTCAAAGCTTTGTAAGGCTGCACTGCAGGGACTCACCCTTGAAGTGAAAAAGGCTTGGGTCACAGAAAAGCTGCATAGGAATAAATTATTTACATCTGGGCTGGAGTGGAGAAGTGAAAAACAACATTTTTTTACCAGTGCTGCCCTGCAACTATAGAATCATAGAATCATAGAATGGTTTGGGTTGGAAGGGACCGCTAGCGGTCATCTAGTCCAACCCCCCTGCAGTGAGCAGGGACACCATTACCCAGATCAGGCTGCTCAGAGCCCTGTCCAACCTGGGCTTGAATGTTTCCAGGGATGGGGCCTCCACCACCTCTCTGGGCAACCCGCTCCAGTGCTTCACCACCCTCATCATAAAGAATTTCTTCCTTACATCCAATCTAAACTTACCCTGTTTCAGCTTGAAACCATTACCCCTTGTCCTATCCTTGTAACTATCCTGACAGAAAACACAGCTACTACTGTGAACTCAAGCGAGAAAGGAAAGGCATGTGCTTTCAAGCCTCTCCATGGCAGGACATTTGTTGTGCAAGGTGGCCTGAGTCCCTTCGGTACCAGCTCCTGTTCAGCGCCCCTTATCCATACATAAGCACTAGACCGGGTGTTTAGTCTCAGAGATCATGTAAATCATGCAAGATATTAAATTTCCCTTCCAAGTACACTGGTAAGGTGCCGGTGCCACTTCAGCAGTGTTCACAGAAGATTTCTGGTTGCAATTGTGTTGCGGCAGTGAAGATGCTACTGCCTGCGCCTGCACCCTCCCTGCACCCTCTTTCTAGTCACTAGTGCTCCCGACGTCCTCATAGCCATCAGCAAAACTGCACGTGACAGTTACCCTACCCTCATTCTGTCACAGAGGCCTGGGTGAGTCTGAGCGCTTTCAAGAGGGAGATTGATGCTTGCTTTTGGTTGGGTATTTTTGGTTTGGTTTGGTTTGGTTTGTTTTTTTTTCCTTTCCCTCCAAGTTTGTTTGACAGCAGCAGGTTACAGAAGGGAATATGTGTGATGATGCTGGCAGATCTGACAGGGTAATAATGTCCAGTGGGGAAGTGGTGATAATTTCCTTAGGTAGGTAGTGGTTTACCTTCTCAAATAAAACCTTAGAGACCTTAGGATAGTCCCCCAGCTCCTGCCTTTTGCTAGTTATGCTACTTTCATATTATGTTTATTTCTGTCAAAACTTCCTCTCCTCCCCTCTTCCCAAAGCCCTCAGTAGTATAGAAACATGCATTTGTACTGCATTATGACTTCATGTTTCATAACAATTTTAGGAAGAATTACACTTTTGAGTCCCTCTAATAGTAGTTTTTTGGTTTGCCTTTCAGTCACAAGCTATCCCCAAGCAGTTCATCCACTTCTTTCCTTACTTAAAAAACAAATCAGAGAATAAAGCCAGACAACTGTTCAATTTCAGTTTTGGTAGCTAACTTGCTTGTTCTTTCACATTCAAAAGATTGTTTGTAGAACATAATGTATAGAAATTAGTGATCTTTAATCTAAGAGTTCTTATGTCTGTGTTCTTAGCGTGTAGAAGAGAATGCAAGGTTAGGAAAGGAGATCCAGCTGGGTGTTGAATGTATGTTCTGGCTGTCTGGGGCTCTTGGCAGCCTTGCAACTTGAGGAAGCACGCTCTTTAAATGGCGCTCAGGCATTACGGAGGCTTACCCTTCTCCCTGCCTCTTCTTCTTAGCATAAACTACTTCACTTCTATATCTGCAATTTGGCCCTGAGCATCTAAGGAAGGATGAACTCATCTTGGAAACAAATAAGTGAGAGAGAATAAAATCCATGTGAGGATGTTTTACATTCTCCAGAGTCCCTGGTATTCAGCCCTCAAATTCTCTGCTTGCTTGAGGAGGTGATAATATTAAAAAGCAAGAATTACAAGCTAAATCTAGGCTTTTAGTGCTGTCACTTCTGCATTGCATTCCCTGCTGTGTCTATTGGAAATATGCTTTGATTTATAGTATCTGATACTGAAATGATATCAGAGGCATAGGATATCAAGTCAGAATGATTGTGAGGGGTCTGCTTTCCAGTTTGGATTTGAGTGTGTAAGAAGTTTGTTAAGATTTTTTTTTTTTTTTTTTTTTTGGACACTCAGTTCTGATATCTAGCTGTACTGCAGGCAGCCTGAATCAATATGATGGTCAAAACACAGAAGACACCACCCACCCACTCATAGTTCTCAAAGCAGAAAGGAGGGCACTTTGATAACAGTGAAAAAGCTTTCTTGATGTGTCAAGTGTGTCAGTTTTCTGTGCAAAGTGAGAGCTGAGGCTTCGCAGGGTAAATCAGTCTGAGAAATAACAAAGAGCTCTTATCCACTTTGGAGTGAACAGAAAAAGCAGGCAATCTTCTTAAAGCCTAGCTTTGATTCAAGTGAATCAATTAATAGTTAATCACATGCTTAATTTTAAAAGGTTGAAATGCAAATAATTGCATAATGTTACTTGAATTGTTTTTAAATATATTAATCAAAGTTCCTGTCTTAGATAAGAGTGTTAGCTGATACTTCACTCATGCACACATGCATTTCCATACTTACAGTCATTTATGCTCCCTCTGATCATCTTTGAGCAGCCTCTGACTGGCATGATTGCATACATTACTAAAAAAAAAAAAGAGCATAAAGGACAAGTTCCTCTAGCTGTTCTGAACAGACTCTTGAACTCTTGTAATAAAAAGCTTCTGAAATAGGGGAATTTCCTGTTCCTGAATCCAATGGGCATGCATAACAGCTAAGAGAAGGTGATGTGTTTGATAGGACCTTTTCTCCCTCCTCTACTCACTATGCGGTGGCAAAATTGGACATTGCACAAGTCCTTCATCTTCAGGGTGGCAGGAAAGCATCCGAAAAGCAACCTGTGCTTTGTATTGTGAGCTGCACTGAAATAACTCCCTCAGAACTTACACTCCTCAAACAGCTTTACTTAGCAGTGGCTCAATAAATTACCCTCTGGAAGGGCATCCCCACTGACTGTGTAATATCCTGATAGAGACTGTGCTCCCAACCTGAGATCTTTCAGTTAGGTTACACAGAGTTGTTTGGAACTCCCTTCTGAAGGTGTCATACTTACCTCAATTTAGATTTGGAGTAACTCCACATAATGTCAGTCTTCTAGAGAAGGTAAATTTTTATCCCTGTGTATGACTAAGGTGTATCTACAGAGTATTGAACAAGGAGACTTTCAGGTCCGGAAGAACTACAAGTTGTTTCCACTTCTACAATAACTTTCAGTTCCTGCTCAAGACTGGTCTTTGGTGAGAGACCAGTTTAAGAAACTAGTGGTGTCATTAAACTACTCCATTGCTGGTTTTTCAGGTAGTCAATGAATTTGAGAGAGATATGAATATGCAATAAGGAGTTGTTCTGATTTGATGTTAGTTTTACTGATAATGTGCAGAATGTTTTCACTAAAATGTTATTCAAGATGTGTTATTTTACTGTCATGAGAAAAAAATGCACTATAAATACAGCTTTAAGCAAAGCATAGTATACTGAGGGTGCATTCACTTAATTTACTTGTTAAATATCCACTCAGATTATAAACAATGTGACAATGAGTTTCGTTGTCAGTGGCATTTCTTTTAATTTATTTTATTGTTTAATTTTGTTTATCTTTTTATTTCCCCTTAACTGACATGTTTTCAAAATTTATGGTATTTTTCTTTTTTAGGGATGTTGCTAAAGAGAAGCTTTAATTTTAAAATGTAAATAGTGTTTCCCCAGCAGGCATAGATAATCATACGAAGAGCAAGCCAGATATAGCTCCTGTAAGAAAACTGGAAAGCACTGGATTTAAATATGAAATAATAAGAGATTTTTGCATTCCTCAACATCTTTGAAAGGGGAGGAAACCTCTACTAGTTTTTTCTTTTGGAGCAATCAAAAGGAAAATTCTTTATGGTGAACCCCAGAGCTTTGTGCTGTTTGCTGTCTGAGTGGGCTGAATATCAGGTGCATTGATATACCACAGCACAATGTATTGGTGGTATTTAGAACTACGGGGAAATAAGGTGCTTTGCATGAATTAATTCACATTAATTTATCGCAAGACAAAGTGTATGAGGGTGGAGACAGAACCAAGATGTTTAACCCTGCAAGAAAACATCTCTCTAATACTGGTGGAGAGACAGAACAGCCTCCTGAATTATAAAATGCCCTGGCAACGTCTTTCCACTTCAGAAACAGTGTTCAACATCTAAAAATACTTTAACAGAGACTCACTTTTCTGCTGGAAGGTGGATGTGTGAAGAGAAGGCTCTGCTAGTTTTATTTATAACTAATTTTTTTAAAAATGCAAATCAGAATAATTTTCTCTAATTTAGTCCAAAAACTTAGAGAATGAACTAATACTGGTCAAAGTAGCATAACACTTTGCCTCAGAATATAACCTCTCTTATACCATTGATATTAACTCTGGTGTTTGACTGAAACAAATCTGTCTGCTTTGACAGACCTTGGGAACTGGTTTGAAGCTGTTATTCAGGAGCCATAGAGTACCTAAAGGGAATTTAGGAAAAAGTAAATGTACTGTAACTATTTGGATTGCATGCAACAGAAAAAAAAAAACAGAAAAAAAAAATAACAGAAAAAAATATTGGTGTTCTGCAGACTGTATATTAACAGAACAGAAAAAAAAGATAACAGAAAAAAAAATTGGTGTTCTGCAGACTGTATATTAACAGAAACCACAAAATTCTCCAAAACCTGTGGCATAGAATAATTAACATTTCAGGCAAATACACAATACAGTTCATTATGCCCCCAAAATACCAGATTATCTAAAGCATGTATTTTTTTTTTTTAATTCCTTCTCACTTTATGTGTCATAGCAGAAGTTTTAGCTTGTATTTCATAAATAATTTAAAAGACCCTGTGTTTTTTTCTTTTATATTTAAGGAAATGTTATTGACTTCATTAGGTGTATGAATGTATGTAATTATATATCACACACAGGCAAGTTAACTATTCCAATAGTATCAATCAGCTTCCAGAAGCTGATTGTTCCACAAACAGTACCTTAGCTTTACAACCACCACCTTAGCTGTACTTTCAGGAATTGACCTCATCCTAAAAAGCATCAACAAGAAGGAGGCTCAGATAATCTTTTTGGTGCTTTTTACTTCTGTTAGTAAAGAAACCTCTTTTCTATCCTTATTGGTACTTTACCCAAACTCATGTCATAGCTTGAGAGAACTGCATGCAGCAGGCAGCGTACTCGTGGCCTGAAGTTCATCAGCTTCCCAGTTACTACATCTAGTCTCTCTGTATGCCACTTGCTCAGTGTGTGTGTACATATATGTAACAAAATAATCTGTTTTTCAGATCTGAAACAGGGGTCGGAAGGCTTTTTTCTGCAAAATAGGCAGCCTTTATTGGAAAAGACAGGGAAACCTGATTCACTTAATTGTTCCTTGTCAAATGAGCTTGGCCTGCAACTTCTTTATTGTCATGGGATGGACAGCAGAGATCTTTTGACCTCTAAAAAGTTTTCCAACAGCTTACACAGTAATAAGATGGAAAAGTGCTGATGTTCATTGGACCAAAGCTGAACTTGTGCCAACGATATTGTGTTGTTGCATAAAAGCAACTCACATGTGTAGACATAAGAGCTTCCAGTAAAACCCACGGATAACCCTTCAGCACTGGTCAGGGCTGGCAAGACTCAGTGGGAATACTGTGTCTGAGTTTAGGTAGCATATCTCAAGAGAGGTGTTGACAAAGTGAGAAAGACCAGGAGAGAGCCAGGAGAAAAATTCAAAGGTGTTGGAGTCACAAAATGGAAAAACAGTAGAAGAAGAAGGGGAAAAAAAGACATTACTTAAGACTACAGAAGAAACTAAGAGGAGACAAGATAAAGCTCTCCAGTTACACTAAGGCTCTTGCAAGGAAACAAGTTTTCTGCTGACAAGAGAAGTGGTTAAATTATTGGTTTGGACAGAAAAAAACAAAGACTAGATTATATGTAGGAAAGTGAAAACTTCCTAAAAAAAATGGAAATGAAAAGAAAAAGTGAGGCTGTGTTTACTCGGGTGGGCTGGGCACCCTCCTTTGCTGGATGGAGTATTCCAGGAAACGTCTCACAGGAGCAGTGTAGATAACTGATCCTGTATTACGGCAGAGGAGAATAGCAGGTACCTTCCTATGAGTCCTCTCTAAACCGCCTTCTCTGTGATCCTCTGACTCTCTATATCTTAGTAAGAAAAGAGTGAAGAGAGAGGGATTGAACCACAATAGTATTAGTTCTGATTAGAGGGAAGACTCAGGGTGTCACAGCCAATACTTCTGGCATTTGGCAATGGAGAAATCAGAATAAACAGGATTTGCTTGGTAATTGTAGCCCAGACTTGGAGAAAAATAGGCTCCTTACATGACAGTTAAATACCTAGCCATTTTATTATTAAATGAGTTGTCTGTCCTACAGGAATCATTCTTAAAATACTGATGTTACCCCAAAGAGAAAACTAGAATCATACTTTTGCACGTCATTACAATTAATTCCCTTGCTATGCTGCTTAGTCATGCCATCAGTTATGCTATGCTGCTAAAGCTCACAAACACTTTCTTGCAGAGCAAATTTACTGCTGTCATCATGTAACATCCCCTCTCTCTTAAACTGCTAATAGTTGAATACCTTCATCAAAAACAAGCAAACACCCAGTATGTGCACTTCAAGACTCATCTGCTGTGGTTGCAATCCTAAGTGTTATACCTTAAATGAGCAGAAAAAGTGAAAGATATGGCAGTGTCTGCCATTGTTCTTCCTGCAGGAAGGGGCAGGTGTGGCCTGCTAGTGCTAGGCTTGTACCTCTCGTGAGAAAAAACAAGAGATTTTTGAGTATTGGGAAAGAGCGAAATGTATTGTCTGACAGAGCTACTGACGTCTCAACTAGCAAAGAATAAGCAGACTCTCAGAGGAGAGAAGAGGTCTGTGACAGCCTTTCCTCGTAATCTGGGGGACAGAAGTTGTGTTTACCCACAGGCAAACTTCTTGCAGGCAAGCAAGAAGTGCATCGTTTTCTTGTGTTCATATGCAGGACAGCGAGGTCTCACCCGGGTTTCCTAAGTCGAGAACTAAGTGGTCTCCTACATGTTGTTGGATAAACTTATGTCCTAATTTTTTTAACTTTTCACGTTAGGGAGCAACATAAATTTTTGCCAAGCAATTAGTCTGTTTTAAAATGAAGGATAATGCCATAACAATTAGACAATTTTAAAGGATATTTTTACATAGAAAAAAAAAAAAAAGCTGACTAAAAGACATTCTAAACAAAGTAAGAGTCACCTGTGCCTTCCCATATGAAGAAAAATGTATGACAGAAAGGAGGCAGTCACTTAGGGTTTTCTTTTTGTTGTGTTGCCCCTTAAATTTTAAAAGCATAATTGACTGGGTATATAAATATATGCATTTTCAACAACATTATGCCACAAGATTTACACACTTGCAATTTATTGGTGTATTTTTTTAAGTCGCTTTAGTCATTTCACCTCAATCTTGTCTTCAGAACATGTGAACTGAGGACAGTGGTGTGAAAATCAACACCTTCAATAAAAAGTTCATGAGTTCATGACTGGCAAGAGGACTGGACTTCACAGGCTGGTTCAACAACTACTGAGCAGCTTGCCCTCAAGGTATAAAAGTGAAGTAATTTGAGTTAGCACTTTCTTTTATATTGCCTATAAATGTCTTGAAGCAATTTAATATGTTATAATGAGCTAGAAATTGGAAGCTGAAGTGAAGAACAAGAAGAGCTATGTACTAGTGAGTGGATTAAGAAGGTTTCTGGATTTCCTTTTCCCTCATTTTTTGGTTAAGTAAATATATTTATTTTATTAAGTGTATTACATATGACTACTTTATAACTATTTAATAGTTAGAACAGAGCAGGGGCCAGATTCCCTAGAAAACTCAGGGGTAGTTACTGTATTGTCTGTGATTTCAATTCATGTGGTACAGTATTTAAATTGCTTCTTCCTCTCACTTAGAGATGTGTGATACATATTGGGGGAAATAATCATAATCATGTTGTTCTACCTTTCTTCTTCATAAACTTTACTATCTTTGTCAAAAGATATTTATGTTGCATGAAAATCATTCCTTGTATAAGTTGATATCAACTGCTGACTCTGTTTTGGTACAGCAGTAACTGTTTCAAAAACAAAACAGGAGTGAACAATGAATTATTCAAAAACATATTCAGAAAAAAAGTCTTTCTTCAACTGAAAGGTAAGCCTTACATATTAAAAAACATTAACAATATGATAATATGCTTCTGCTTTCTGCTTCTTAGTAACTTTTCTAATTTTAGCATTTAGTAGTTTATTTTTATTTTTTCGAAAACTAAGTGCTTACTATCTAGTTAATTGTATGTCTGGTCTGACCCTTGTCACCAGCTGTGCCATGTCTTCAGTAGCTTTCACTGAACTCTAAACTCCCATGCATTTACCTATGCTGAAAGTCATGGCCCTTTAATTTGTGTTTTATCAAACTTTAAGCACAACTTTAGCGTCTTAGCATTAATCAAATTAAAAAGTATGTGCCTTGCTCCATAGTCTGTTATTTCCCCTCTCCAGAGTTTAGTGTGATGATTTGATAGTTACAGTCAAATCAAGAGCTGAAAACATATGAAACTGTGTATAAAATAACAGCTTGATGTTTTACCTTTGTATTTGTTTGCTTTGGTTTTCATTTACAAATATGAGCTCTCTGAACTTCACTAGTTGCAATGCTAAGTTGAATAATGGGCTGATAAGACGGGTATCATGGAAATGTACTCATTCAGATCCCCTTTTGTTGTTGGCCTATATCTGAAATCAAAGTGGTTTTGACGAGGGCTGTGTGTGAAATGTAGAAAGGATGCAATTTTGTTATTGTAGACCACTAGAGGAGGAAGGTCTAATAGTCACAGAAGCTGATTGAAGGATTCCTTCAATCTGATGGTCCTAGGCTTTATATTAGAAGTTTTGTTGTATTAAAACTGTATGAACTTTCAAAGCAGCTTAACAGCTTACGTTTAAAAATGACACAAAAGCTGTGGAACTTGATTTACAGAATTTCACATAAAATTCTGTTTTCTGGAACTGGAAGGAAACCGGAAAAATGAAGAATTACAGATCTTACTGAAGCTAATACATGCAGGCTTACCAGATCCATCCTTGTCCAGCTCAATGTATATGAAGTTTTTTGTTTGTGTGTTGGTTGGTTGGTTTGTTTATTTATTTGTTTGCTGCTTTTTTGGTGGCTTTTTTGTTTGGTTTTTGTTTTTAATTTTTTAACTTGAAAGGAGTAAAAAGATTGTATTCTTTACTCTGATTTCAGTTTGCACTGAAAACCGGTCTCACAAATGATTTTTTTTTTTCCTCCCCCAAGCATTAGAAATAATAAGGAAAGTTTTATGTGTAGTCGTTGTAATTCATGTATTCTCAGTCTATCCATATACCAAATAGTGTATGGTTTTCAGTATGGTTCTATTTTTTTAAAAAAATCATAGATATTTGACTAAACCACTTTATAATGTTACAGCCTTTGTAGTTTGTATCTATGTGTTATACTCTAGCAGATCTTGAATTCCATTTCATGAAAAAAAAAATCTGGAATACAATCTAACATAGCAAAAACAGCACTCAGAAAATGGCTTATTTACTCACTTATGGCTGAAACACAGCATTTGAATTCTCCACAGGCTAGTAACAACTGTGAAATCAGTATCCTTGGCAGTAAAGTTGATGACCTTATATGAAAAGCTGTGCTTTGAGCAGCACTAGGCTGTGCTTCTAAGCCTGAGTCTTTTGTGTGTGCCTACAGCTGAGACTGTCCCTGTAGATACGCTGCAGTCACCGCCTGCTCTGCCAAACAGAGCCCAAGGCTTACATGGCAGCCACTGCAAATCTCACATACAGCTGAATTGCCAGAGAGTTCAGAAAAACACATCCCGATTTATGTTTGCTGGATGCAGCTCTGTTTCTGTGACACACGCATAATCGCTATGGATGTCATAGTCAAAATTCACCCACGTCCTTCAGTGTACATCTCTTGCTTGTTCTCTGCTGCCAGCTATAATTATTTTCTGTGAAGGTAGTATACTCTAAAGCAGAAGGACCAAAAAATTGTCCTTTTTGGCTAATATTTTGTTTCATGTGCAAAGCATAATATTAATATTGCTTGAGGAAAATCAAACATGGAAGCACAACGTCTTAACCAGTATTAGCACAGTTCAGTTGTTATTTGAGTTACCTATGCTTAAGGAGAAGAGACTGTCAGGTGAAGGGTATGAGCTGGAGCTGCAGGTGGTAGACTAGAATGCCATTAACATCGCCAGAGCTCTGCAATTTCTAGTCATGTGTCTCTTTGTTACTCCATTGCAAAGGTTTTTATTTTCTATGTTTGAAAAATGGTTATGTGCCAGTTCAGATGTGTCCGATTAAATTATTTCAGACCAGCTCATGCGAAAGAACTATACAAGGCATGTGTGCATGATATTGCTTGAACCATAACTAACCTGACAAAAAGCTGTATTTATTTCTAGCTAAATTGAAGTCTATTATGGTAAAAGCTAAAATTACTGTGTGGTGGTCTTCAAATCAGGTGCAAGCAGTGTAATCGCCATTGCAAAACCAGAGAAAACAAGAAAATAATCTGTGCATCTAGTAAATACTCAGCACCCCTATTCCTTTCTGTAATTCAAAGTAATAGTTCCAGTTTGACCTCTTTAGCTATAGTTAAGCACAAGAACACAAATTCTTCAGAATTTGGAACATACCAGTTTGTTCCAGCAAAGAATTTGACTCATGGCATTTTCATGAGACTTTTTTAGCACCAATAGAAGCACAAAAGCTCAGGCTGTGCAGTTCTGAAAAGACTTAGAAAGCTGGGTCTTGCTCAACCTCTCTATACCAGTGCCTGCTTGTATTGTGAGAAATACTAACTTTGTCTTTTAAATGAATCTTTTAAACCATTTTTATTGCTTCTCATTGTATAAAAATATCTGGTAATTTTGGGGTTGTTTTTATTTTATTTGGTTGGGGTTTGGTTTCCTGAATCCCTCTCTGCTATGGGACCTATGTCTGTGGATTTAGAAAATTAACAAATATGGTATCCTATTGTCGTGGTTTAACCCCAAATGGT
>KL283636.1:2446-14398 GCA_000699545.1 Podiceps cristatus
TTTGAGACAGCCAGCATGGCTTCACCCAGGGCAAGTCCTGCCTGACCAACCTTGTGGCCTTCTATGATGGAGTGACTACATCAGTGGACAAGGGAAGAGCTACTGATGTCATCTATCTGGCTGCTGTAAGGCCTTTGACAGGGTCCCCCACAACATCCTTCTCTCTAAATTGGAGAGAGATAGATTTGATGGATGAACTGTTCAGTGGAATTGGTTGTATGGTTGCATCCAGAAGGCAGTAGTCAATGGCTCAATGTCCAGATGGAGATCGGTGACAAGGCAAGTGGTGCAGTGGACACCCCTGAGGGACAGGCTGCCATCCAGAGGGACCTGGGCAAGCTCAAGAGTTGGGCCCAGGTGAACCTCAGGAGGTTCAACAAGGCCACATGTACGGTCCTGCACTTGGGTCAGGGCAACCCCCAGTATCAATACAGGCTGGGGGATGAAGGGGTTGATAACAGCCCATGCAAGAAGGGCTTGGGGGTACCAGCAGATGAAAGCTGGACATAAGCCGGCAATGTGCGCTTGCAGCCCAGAAAGCCAATCATACCCATTCATGCATCAGAAGCAGCATGGCCAGCAGGTCGAGGGAGGGAATTCTGCCCCTCTACTCCACTCTCCTGAGACCAGGGGTATTGTGCCCAGCTCTTGGACCCCGCAGCACAGGAAAGACAGTGTCCTGTTGGAGCAGGTCCAGAGAAGGGCCACAAAAATGATCCGAGGGCTGGAGCACCTCTCCTATGAAGACAGGCTGAGAGAGTTGGGGTTGTTCAGCCTGGAGAAGGCTCCAAGGACACCTTATTGCAGCCTCTCAGTATTTAAAGGGGGCCTGTAAGAAAGATGGGGACAAACTTTTTATCATTGCCTGCTTGTGACACAACATGGGGTAACGGTTTTAAACTAAAAGAGGGGAGATTTAGACTAGATATAAGGATGACAATTTTTACAATGAGGGTGGTAAAACACTGGAACAGGTTGCCCAGAGAGGTGGTAGAAGCCCCATCCCTGGATACATTCAAGGTCAGGCTGGACGGGGCTCTGAGCAACTTGATCTAGTTGAAGATGTCCCCGGTCATTGCAGGGGGGTTGGACCAGATGGCCTTTAAAAGGTCCCTTCCAACCCAAAATATTCTATGATTTTTCACAGGAATAACTAGCAACTTCCTATTTAAGCGGTTAATTTATCTCATCCACCACTGTAAAGTAATTTATGTGTCATAGTGAAGGGTACATGGATGGAGTGGAACAAGACAAAAAAAAAAAAGTTTTAGTTTAAAAAAAGAGCAATGTTGTGCATCATAATCTAGTTTTTGTCCAAGTTTTTTATCTATCTACGTATTTCCTAACACATGAAAATCAGTTAGAAATCTCTAGCTAGTAAGACACTTTTTGGAGAATATGTTTGTTTCCACTGAAAAACTCAGTACCTGTATTTGTGTGTCACAGTAAAACCATAACAGCCAGACATCTGAGAATTGGAAATGAAATGATACTGCTTTAGCATACAAAATAAGCACACTACAGAAACAGCAAATAGCCTGGAGACAGCAGGTTCTGTTAAAACAGAATCAAGTTAGTAAAGGAATTATGCAGAAGTTTTCTTTCATTATTTAGCAGCTATGACCACAACCAGAAAATTGTGCACCCTACTGCAGACTTCAAACACTTTAGAAAGTGTTTTACTCACAGTAGGATTTTGGTGCAATTGTGAGAAAACTAACTGGAACTATATGAAATTTTTCTGTATGTATTTTTCCATGTGATATTAAGTGGATTTCATTTTCAAAGTCCTCCTAATTGCAAATTCTTTTGTCTCTTTCCACATTCACCCCAGATGCACTGCTGATGCAACTGCCCAGAGGAGTTCAGGAGATAAGAACAAGAATGCTTGCCACATCCCTTTCTCAACACCAACAACTCAAAAGAAAACGCAGAATGCTAAAAGGAGCAACCAACTGACTGAAAAGAGAGCAAAATGGTAGGAACCAGGAGAAGCCACACCTCTGCTTTCCTTCTCAGCAGCCAAAATAATGGACCACATGCAAGAATCACAAAACTGCTACACAGATTGGAGTAAGGCAACTTCCCACTCTAGCAGATCTAGGAGAAGTATCTCAGCAAGTCACAAAATATTCTGCAGATCAGAGATCCCACAGCAATAAAACTACAGGCTGCCCTTCCTTCCTCAGCACTACAGTAGGATTCCAGCCAATTCAGGACTTACTAGGCCTTGCACAGTGGGGAACAGGTTTATGGAAAGGCATCGTAGGTGACAAGTTTCTTTCTTCTGTGGAGAGAAAGGAAGGCTGGTACAAATCCAACAAAAGGGAGACAGGCAACAAAGATCTGCAGAGCCATTTGCCCAGTATTGGCCCACCAGTAGTAAATGCCAGACCTCGGAGACTCACCACAGGAACAACTCATACAAAGAGGAACCTGGAAACTCATGTCTCACCAAGATGAAAGGGGAAAAAAAATATATTTAATTTATTTTTACATACAGAACTTTAAATACAGGCTCTATCATAGCTTAGCTTTGATTCTGTTCCTCCCAAGCAGCTGAGGAGGTAGCAGAGAAGATCAGTTTAGATCAACTATTCTGGCTGTGCCCTCCCAAGTGTTTGCCCCTGCACATCAGCAAAGCTTGGGAAACTGCAAAATGTCCTTGGTTGTTCGGCAGCAACCAACACCAGCAGCGTACGATCATGTCCTGGTTTCAGCCAGGACAGAGCTAGTTTTTGTCTGCAGCAGCTCCTGTGTTTTGGAGTTGACAAGCCTGTCAGTGTTTAAGGGACATTTGGACAACGCCCTTAACATGCTTTAACTTTTGACCAGCCCTGAATTAGTCAGGCAGTTGGACTAGATGATCATTGTAGGTTTTTTCTACCCGAAATACTCCATCCTATTCTATTCTAAAATGTTCACGCCAATTTGTTGTTAGTGAGAGAGAACTAAAATTTGTGTTTTATTGAGAAGGGATACAAGCTGAGTATATATCGTGACCTGGTGAACAGAGATGTGCAGGAAGTCCCTTGTAAACAGTAAATTAAACTGAATCAGCAACTGACCAAGATTAGCAAAAAAAGAGCGGGACCACAATGCTAACACAACAATATCCAGTGCCTTGTTAGAGCTCATACAAGACATGAAACAGGTGCTACCTTTCAAAGGCTAGGCACAATCTAGACTTTCTAAATACTTCCAATAAAATCTCTCAAGCAGCTATTACAGAAACAGCTGCTGCTATAGCAGCTACAGATCTCCATTTGTTAACCAAGACATATTAGAAATAGATCAACAGATAAGAAGCAAAAGTGCAAGAAAATGGTCAACTATCAGCTGGAGAGATGAGTAATACCAGGGTACCCCATTCTACCAGTTCTAGGATGACAATTGTCATACATATTTTAAATGGTCTGGCAGAGTTTTTCTTTGTAACATTGCTCTGCTTTCAAGGCTTGAGAGTGTCACAGCTTTTCTTTATAGATCAAGGCACTTAATATCTGCAGGCTAAGACATGATGCATATGTGTTCAGACGAACAGAAGGCAGGCAGAGGTCAAGGATGATCCACGCACGGCCCCACTGTTTAACCTTGAGCCACGAATCTGACTCAAAACCCTGAAGCTTCCCTTTCGCAGACTTAAGTCAGGGGCTTAGCCAGAGCACCACCGCAGTTCTCAGCATTTATACCAGGCCAAAGCACAGGGACAGGGAGCAGAGCAAGGCACTCAAGAAGGAAAAGCAGAAGCTAAGGAAAAGAGAACGCCAAGCCTGGGGCTTCCATGTCAGGGCTGGATATTAGGAAAATGGGACAGAACAACATAAATCGTAGCGTGGTGTCAACACAACACACCCTTCAGGAAAACTGTGACTGTGCTTCGCCTTCTGGCATGGGGCAGTGAGTGTCCCACAGCAGCCTCAGATAGAACCGGGAAGAGCTGATGAGGAGAGACTGCAGGGTGTCACTAGCTGTTTACTGGGGTAGGATCTGCACCCAGGAAGGGAAAATTCTTTTATGGGTTGGATACTCTCATAGCACTCTACTTAGCTCATCACAGAAATACTACCTCTATTTCCAAACTTCTAATGAATCAAGGCTTATATGAAAGCATGTAAAGTGGCAAAATAGGAAAAGTAGAAAAACAGAAACCTCAATATTGATCAAGCTCCTGCTGCAAACCTGCAAAAGGAAATTTGACAGTCTTTAACCAGGATTTTTTTTGAGACAGCTGCAAACTTGGCCAGGGTCCTAAGAAAAAATACTGTAAAATTACGTATCTTTAGAGACACCAAATGGAGGCACTGAAAATAACATCCAACTCAAAAACAGAAAATTCTCAACAGAAAGGACTGTTCCCTGTTTTGCAGTACTTTGTTCAAATTCACGGACACAGGACATATGGTTTGCCATTAAGCTTAATAGAAGTCACTTTGAACTAATTTTACCCCATTGTATTTGTTCAGCTACAATGACAACTTCTGAATTAAAAAGAAAGTTGTATCCAATAATACAACATTGCAATTGACACTCATTAGTATTTTCAGTTTATCTGCTCCTATAAAGAAAGGGTGAATGTGATGATTTATAAATGCCATTACAAGCCCACAGGACATTCTGAAGTCTCACTTTATTCTGCAGTTTCCCAGGAGATGCCAAAGAAATGGGTCAAAACCAGAGAAGTGATTAGCCCAAGACCCTCACTTTTCCTGCAGTATTACGGGACAAAACACATTTCACTGCTTTGCCCTCAAAATATTTAGTGTTTTTTATAAGCTAGGCAGAAGTATGAAGTCATAGTGAGATTTTTCTCCTTCAAATCGAGTTTAATCTGTCTTTAAACTTGCCAGAACACAACGTATTGCAGCAACTAGAATAAAATTGAGCTACTTTCTCTGTGCTTCTTGACAAAGCTGTTCCAAGTGACTGAGATAGGAAAGAAAAATCTCACACCTACATTTCCACCTCATTTCATACAAATGTAAGAACTTGGATCGCTGTAGGTTATCTGATGCAAGACAAATGCAGCACTGTGAAGAATCATGCCCTTCTCAAGATTGTTTGTTCGTATTTAAAATAAATATGCCACATGCCAATAACTATTTCTTTTTCAACATAAATCAAGTTTGCAGAAACAAATCAGACTTACAATGCTCCCTCTAATAAAATAGTACAAAGTGCTTTGTTACTGGATAAACTCATTCGCCACTGAGGAAAAGACTGATTCTCAATATCGTGATTTAGGCTGCAAGGGATCACTGAAGATGGCAGTGGCATAAAGCACAGTTGGAGACATCTCACTAGTGGTGTTCCTGAGGGGGCGATACTGGGGCTAACACTGTTTTACATCTTCATTAATGACCCTGACGATGGGGCAGAGCGCACCCTCAGCAAGTTCACAGACAATGCAAAACCAGGAGGAGTGGCTGATACATCAGATGATTGTGCTGCCATTCAGAGGGGCCTGGACAGGCTGAAGAACTGGTGCCAACAGGAACCTCATGAAGTTCAGCAAAGGGAAGAGCAAAGTCCTGCACCTCGTCAGGAATAACTCCACGCATCACTACACGCTGGGGCTCATCAGCTAGAAAGCAGCTTTGCCAAAAAGGACCTTGGAGTCATAGAATCATAGAATCATAGGATGTTTTGGGTTGGAAGGGACCGCTAGCGGTCATCTAGTCCAACCCCCCTGCAGTGAGCAGGGACACCATTACCCAGATCAGGTTGCTCAGAGCCCCGTCCAACCTGGGCTTGAATGTTTCCAGGGATGGGGCATCCACCACCTCTCTGGGCAACCCGTTCCAGTGCTTCACCACCCTCATTGTAAAGAGTTTCTTCCTTACATCTGATCTAAACCTACCCTGTTTCAGCTTGAAACCATTACCCCTTGTCCTGTCACCATTGTCCCTACTGAAAAGATTCTCCCCCTCTTTCCTATAGGCCCCCTTTAAGCACTAAGGCCACAATCAGGTCTCCCCGCAGCCTTCTCTTCTCCAGGCTGAACAAGCCCAACTCTCCCAGCCTGTCCTCACAGCAGAGGTGCTCCAGCCCTCGGATCATTCTTGTAGCCTCCTCTGGCCCCTCTCCAACAGCTCCATGTCCTTCTTGTGCTGAGTCCCAGTGGACAAGAAGTAGAACATGAGTCTCCAATGTATTCTTGCAGAAAAAATGGCCAGCTGCCTCCTGTGTTACGTTAGGCAGAGCACTGCCAGTGCATCAAGGGAGGTGATCCTTCCTCTCAGCACTGGTGAGGATGCATCTAGATATACTGTGTCTAGTACTAGGACTGGACTGGGCTTCCCACTACAAGGAAGATAGGAACTTAGTGTAGCAAGTCCAGCACACGGCCATGCAGATGATTAAGGTGTATCTTTATATGAGGAGATGCTGAAAGAGCTGGGATTGTTCAGTTTGGAGAAGAGCTGACTCAGGCTCAGATAAAATGGCTCTTATCAACGTGTATAAATACCTGATGAGAGGGAATGAAGAAGAGGGAGAGAGACTCTTCCTAGTAGTGTCCACGAACAGGATAAGAGACAATGGGCACAATTTAAAACCCGCATGATTCCATCTGAACACAAGAAAATATTTTGGGTTTTGTTTTGGTTTTTTACTGTGACAGTGGTCAAACATGGGAACACGTTGCCCAGAGAGGTTCTGGAGTCTCCATCTGCAGAAATATTTGAAACACAGCTGGACAGTCTTGGACAACCTGCTTTAGCTGATCTGCTCAAGCAGGGGCTTTGGACTAGATGAGCTCAAGAGATCCCTTCCAACCTAAACAATTCTGTGATTCTGTGAAGATGATACAAGAAGTTTGAAAACCTATGCTGATGGCTAAGGCACTGGATTAGGAAGGCACTTGTGTTTAGTCCCCTGCCCTTCATAAGCCAAGGCACTTATTTTAGTTACTAGAATCTGCCTAACTCAGGTCCTAGAAGGACAAGCATCCAATCGAAAGAAAAAATTGAAATAAAAGCTCTTCCCATGTCTTCACTATAAGAATAAACTATATAAGGCATTCTGCTTTCTTTTCTTCCTCTGAAGTGTCTGGTTAACCAACTTCCAAAATAGGATGCAGAACACAATCTGGACTGCATGGTTATTCCTTTATGATACTTTTTATTTAAATGTGTTCATTTACTCTTGAGAAGAATAAAGAAAGGATAAGACATATGACTTTGTTTATGTATGTTTTCCACTAAATTGCAGCCTAATTTATTCAGGTGAGAAAAAAAAAAAAGTAAGTCACACTACAGAGAGAAGAGTAGAGAGGAGACAGATACCGAAGTTTGCTGCTGTCTATGCAACTGCAATTGTTTATTATCAGTGTGAAATTTTTGTACATGGTAAGCTGTGATGGGAATAGAGCAGGGGGCTTCACTCCTAAAATAACTAACTTGCAGTTATATTTTAAAATCAGATGAAGAGCTAAGTGCACAAAACCATATTAAAGGAATCTTAAAAAGTTGTAAAAGTATCAGAAAGAAAAGGCATTAAGTAATGCAGCGTTTCATGGGCCACTGGCTTTACTACATCTTTGCTTTGATTGTCTGCACCTGAAAAGTACATTAATGGCCCATTAGGAAAAGGCACTGAAACGTGGGAGCTATCTAACAGGCTGTACCCAAGGCCTATACCTGAAATATCTAAATCTAGATGTTTCCCTGACTGAAACGTAAACATTCCAATTGTCAACAGCATCTTAATGCTCCAGGCAGTCTACTTCATGGAAAGCTTTCTTTCTCAGGTGATGAAAATCACTCTGCTTTTGGCCATCTCTGAGATCATCACAAAGGTGTGCTGTAATATAATCATCTAGAAATCCACTGCCTATGGTGCCTCATCACTGAGGTAACAGAGCACCCGTGCCAAAGCTGGCCTTTAAATTGAAATGGAAAGGGTAAGAAAGCCTGGGGCTGCAGAATGAGGCAGAAAATGTCAAATTAGAGCTCCAATGCAGTTTTTATAAAGGAAACTAAAAGTAACAACTTTTTTTTTATTTATTTACAAGATCAACAAAGGAACAGCTGTAAGTTGGAGTCACCTATTGTTGTTGTGCTGCTCCGAATGCTAAGCATGTATTAGAAAAATTAAACTTAGGACAGATAAACTGCACAGAAGTTTAATGACGAAACTGCATGAAAAAAATGGATGTTCCCTTGTGCTGCCTAGCACGGAGGTGTTGGCACTGTTAAAGACAACACTGCAGTTGAACGCAGGAGAACGTGCTATGCCTGAAACAAGGCCAAGTGCAGAAGCCACATGAGGAAGTAGCCCCTAGATTGGGGGATTCCAAAACAAAAGTAGTAAGAACTCCACTGCCACTGTGCATACCACCCTCACAACTAATCCCAGATGTTCCTCCTCCAGAGTGGATGCTTTTGTGAATGGTGGACAAATACCTCCATAATCAGGCTGAAAAGACTGGCAACACTGACTCCCCCTTTTAAAGGGAACAAGAACACAGATGTCCCACTGCCACACGTTAATCAAAAAGGTATCTTTCCTTAGACTCACCCCTAGTCACAGGAGTTCCACATCCACTACATAACTTGCAAAAAGAAAAGAGGAAGTTGATGCCAGAGCTCAGACTAAAGATTCAAAAAATGTCAGCACTCAGAGTATCCATCCATGTTCCTCTCTCTGCCTAAAGAGTAAAATAAACCGAGATCAATAATCTTAGTTGTTTTGTAACAGGCTAACGCTACTGGTAATACAGGTACAACTCTAAACACGCTCATCTGTATCATCTACACACCACTGCCAGAAAAAAAAAAAAAAAAAAAAAAGAAAACACAAAGTAGCAGATTAGATCATCCTCATACAGCATTCATAGCTTTCCCATGGAAAGATTCAAAAGTCAAACCTGTTACCCACTGCAATAACCTGTTCTTAGCTTTGTTAAGCTTCTATTTACCCAGCACCATGGGAATACTCAGCGACACACGTACCTCCCCTGTCACAAAGAGACTAAGACAGCAACAGAAGCAGGCCTTGCAGATGTGCAGAATACATTCTCAAGAAATGCACAGGAAGATGAGAAGGCCAAGTAGCAAAGACTTGCTGCAGTAGTGCTTAAGGCAGAGATGGTAACACTAAATTTGTAAAACATGGATGGGCACAGATGCAGCAGATGAATCCAAATAGAGTAAAAGTAAAGACACTGATCAGAGCACTAAGACTAGATGATATGGACTGTTTTCAGCCCTACTCTTGGTACGTTGCATGACTTTGTGCTAGTCCAATCTTCTGCAACTTCCCCTCCCACTCTGTCTACATCATCCATGCATGTCAGAAGCTCATGAGGTCAGAGTCTACCTCTTCCTGCACCATGACAAGCTCAGTAGGGTTCAGACTTTGACTGGACCTTCTACAGGTAATATGTCTATATTAGCCTACTGCAGGTATACTGACTATAAAAATAATGGGAGGCTTAAGCAGACAAGAGGGAAGAGGGAAAAAATGGAAAGTAGAAACATAAATAGGAATGATATGCTTTCTAAGATGAATACAAAATAAAGGAAGGTCGATGGAAAACTGGATTGTAAGACTTAAAAATATCACTGATATCACTGGCAAATCTTCCAGTGACAACATCTCATTGCAGTTACTTATTTAATTAGCATATCACATTACCTTACATGCTTGATATTAACTCATCTGAGTGTGAACACGCACCATGGAAAATCAAATTACCTTGTATTAAACAACATAAAAATGGAAGTTCTCAATAAAGCATCATCAAAACACATACAAACATTAAATTTACCTCAGCTCCTAAACTGAGAGAGATTATTTCATCCTCAAAAGCAGAATGTGTATCAATATGAGGAGGAATTCCTGCATAAGAAAAAGCAAAAAAGTCAGTGTAAGAACAGTAGAGTGGCATCTCTGTTAGCAAGCTCTGTTTCCATGGATGTCCATACAGGCAAACTGGGACGTATGGTTGAACAAACAAAACTTATCATAAAGGAGGCAGTTGCCTTCCAAAAGAATCCAGTACAATTGCCCTATTTACATGCCCGGATCAGATGCACACAGTTAACACAAGCGTCCTGTATAATCAGTGGCAATATCTAGAGGACAGTTCAGAGCACCCAAAGGCCTCACTCACCCTCTGAAGACTTCAGATGCTCTCCTTGCTGCAGAGAGCACCTGAAACTACAATGCTCTCCTCTTAACAGAACTGTCTAACTGCCTGTGTTAGGCAACCATGGGCCTTAGTTCATATTTCTCCCTCGCTCTCTTCGCAGAGGAGGAGTCATCCCAAATACTTCCTCTATTGCTACATGAATGACTGTGCTAAGGGTCTCAGCCTCAGAATTAGGAGCTTCTACCACAAACACAGGCACTGTCAGGGTCAAACCCTGCCTCTGCTTTGCAGTTCCCAGGAGAACTCCACACACCATTGCCAGGCTAACCCCTGGGTAGTACATCTGTTGGCGTGCATATGAGTAACCACACATAGCTGAGAACTGCCAAAGGGACAGCATTCTTTTTTTCATTTTTCTTTCAGATCTGCTAATTGGAAAGAAACTGCCATTCCCCGCAGCTTGTGACACACATTTTAACACCAAGCGCTGAAACAGCAGTGTGCACACCACAGCAAGATCTCACCGCGTGGCGGGGAACTGCAGCCAGCAGCATGGCCAGAGGTCAGCTCAGGAGAACTGCAGCTACACCTTCCTTTGACACCACAGCAGGCCCAGACAGAGTAACTCCTACGTGACCCAAACCAGAACAGCTATACTTGCTTATTACAAGCTCTATCCACATTCATTTTAGACACTCAAATTTCTGAGCTGAAAACATTTTTCCAAACAGTGTCAGTCAGCCCTATAAAGTATCCTTACTAGATGCCAGATTTTACCTCCAGATGTAAATATTCTGAATTCCATTAGTTTCAGTGAAAACAATACAAGTGTTTTACGAGGCCAACATTTAAAGATAGAAGAACAGCAAGACTTGAAAATCAAGGGCACATCTCTGTTTGTGTTTGCTGATAGCTTTGCCTCAGTAAAAAGCACTGAAACTCTGCCTTCAGATGCACACTGAAGTCAGTGCAATTCACTGTGCAAGAGGAACATCGACCGCTCTCTTCAGCATCACCCAGACAACTCAATCAAGACCACACTGAACCACCTACCTGCTGTTTATACTCCATATGTGCAGCACATAGTAAGAGACAGTCACCTAAACATTCAAAAGTGGATGGTAACTTTCAAGTTTAAATCTACAACTTTAAACATTATTAGGACCCCGAATTAAAAAAGCGCCCTCAAAAAGGAATTCATTTAATGTAGCTTAAGTGTAAGCCCTGCAACTTAGATACCCAGTCACAGTCACTTTTTAAAATCCCGAGTGTAATTTCCAGTGACAATCTGGCTCAGAACACAGATACTAAAAGGTATTAATCTCACTGCGTTCTGTGCTCATTCAAATCCTAACAATTTGCACTTAAGAAAGGGATTTTGCTTTAAGTTTGTGGTTTTGGTTTGGTTTTGTTTTTTTTTGCGTTTTGTTTGTTTGTTTAATTGTTTGAGGGTTTTTTTTTTAAATGCTTCTATTCTTCATAGAAATCTACAATTCTAACTCAACTCCTCTGATGTCCCAGCCAGAAGTACATGACTGCATCAATTTAACAAATTGTCAGCTACATCAAACAACAGGATCAGCTTTTCAGACCCCTGTTCTGCGGACACTGTATTAGCTGTCAGACATTAATTCTGAAAGAAAAAGCTGTTGTCCTTTCTTCCTAAGGACAAATGAGATATCCACTCTAGAAAGGAAGCCAGATACTTAGCCCTGATGATTGACCTTAGCAACAAGCACTGCACGTAATTTATCCCTAGAGGGATAAAGAAGCAAATTTCTCTTCAGATGTCTCTGGTTTTGGAAAGATTACAGAAAAAGAGTAATTTCTTATTCCTCAGAGAAAATTCTTTCCCT
>JMFS01114415.1:0-33531 GCA_000699545.1 Podiceps cristatus
GGTCCCTCTGGATGACATCCCCTCCCTCAGGGGCATCAACCTGACCCCTCAGCTTCGTGTCATTGGCGAACTTGCTGAGGGTGCACTCAGTCCCATCATCTAAGTCATTGATAAAGATATTAAACACCACTAGTCCCAGAACAGACCCCTGAGGGACACCGCTTGTCACTGGTCTCCATCTGGACATTGAGCCATTGACCATTACCCCCTGGGTGTGACCATCCAACCAATTATTTATCCACTGAACAGTCCACCCATCAAATCCATATCTCACCAATTTAGTGGCAGGACTTGCCCTTGGTGAGGCCATGCTGGATGTCTCCAATCACCTCCCTGTCCCTTTCAGGAGGATCTGTTCCATGATCTTCCCAGGCAGAAGTGAGACTGACAGATCGGTAATTCCCAGGGTTCTTGTTGCTACCCTTTTTAAAAATGGGTGTAATGTTGGCCTTTTTCCAGTCACCAGGGACTTCACCTGACTGCCTTGACTTATCAAATATCATGGAGAATGGCTTGGTGACTACATCAGCCAATTCCCTCCAAACTCAAGGATGCATTTTATCTCATCCCGTGGACTTGTGTACATCCAGGTTCTTCAGGTGGTCGCAAACTAGGTCTTCTGTTACAGTGGGAGGGACTTTGCTCTCCCAGTTCTCATGTTTTCACATGTTTTGTGGGTAAATGACCTGAGCGGTAAACCCCACAGTCTTTTTTTTTTTTTTTTTTTTTTTTTTTCCCCCAATAATGCCCCATTATTAGAGCATCTTCCTTGCCTATATATTTTGGTATCCTCCCAAGGAATGGTAGGGATACTTGCAATTCATATCTCAGACTAAAGATGCAGCGTAGGCAGATGCCTGCAGAACGGATCTTTGTGGGGTCAGTGCATTGTGCAGCTGTCGAACAGCCAGTGTGACAGTGAGTAGTTACAATGCACTACTATGAATGACTATTTAGTGAGGTCCCATACGGTGATGACAGAGTATCAAGCTTATTGTATGGAGGTGGGCAGATTTCATTGATTTGGAATACATGTTTAGGCATATAGAATTGATACCAAATTAAAAAAAAGAGATTAAATCTTCACAAATTCTAAGGTTCCTAAATTGGGGAGAATAAATTTGTTCATATTAAATATTTTTATTGTTTTAGGAGCTGTAATATTTTTGTGGAGAACTAAATCTTCATGGATGCCTTTTAAATGTTGATTTTATGTGGTCTCGCCATTTTCTTTTTTCTTGAAAAGCATTAATGCTCCTTCTTAAGTAGAGACCCCAACAAATCTGATTAAATCTTTGAAAGGCCTGAGTCACAGATTGACCTTTTGTTTTTACTTATTACATAAAAGCTTAAATATCAGACCAGTTTTTCTGCTGCTGATTTTAAAAGTGGCTTAATATAGATGGCAGAATGAAAGCATTATTTCATGCTTACAGTGAGAAACATGTATTTCCAATTGATCTGCTTGAACTTCTATGCAGGATATGAAACAAAAACACTTTTTGGATTGGCATTGTCGGACAACTAAGACCTTTCTCTCCCTATTGGGTATCTGCACTTACATGTCACTTTGAGATTAATCCTCCTGTGGTTTGCACCTCAACCCAGAGGCTCTTACCCTTTTGTTGTGATATTTCATGTTATTTAGTATCCTTTGCCATTACAACAGAACGATCTCCTACCTATTGTCTTGGTTCTGGTGTTTTAAAATCACTGCCACTTGTTTTCTAGCTCACCCTTAACTAGCTCATACATCTGCCCCTGATTTTATGGAGGTTGGGGTATTGCTTAAATAACTGCAGTTTTAAAACAATTGATTACCAACCCCAAGTAATATCATGTGGAGCACTTGAGAAGAATTATTGATGCTGTTCCAGCACTTTGGAATTCTTGTGGCATTATTCTTTAATTGGAATTTTCTTAACAAATTTGGAAGGTGATGCATTCTCTTGTTATTCATCAGTTCTTCACTAGGGTAGTTTCAATTTACAGTATAACAAGACAGGTAGATTAGGAGAAGCAGCTTGGGGAAGTTTGTTTAA
Source organism: Podiceps cristatus (assembly GCA_000699545.1). Classification (NCBI taxonomy): domain Eukaryota; kingdom Metazoa; phylum Chordata; class Aves; order Podicipediformes; family Podicipedidae; genus Podiceps; species Podiceps cristatus. The sequence goes on from JMFS01114415.1 coordinate 2,043, forward strand.
TAGGTGGAGGTACATGCCATGAAAAAGCAGATTTTCTGGAGTTGAGTCTGAAGCTTTCGTATGTTACAGTCACAGTCCATATCCAGTGGATTGGATTCTTCCCTTGATTTATGTTTATCTGTAAGGTGGGAGTGTATCCTGCCCCAGTAGGATCCAGAGGTTTGAGTTTAAAGATGATGTTCTTGATGTAGAAGTAAGAGGAAACCTTTAAGTCTTACTATTTTTGCAGTACTGTTTCCTGGCTACCTGAATCACTGTAGCGGGTTGTCTTACACAGAGAAAGTGTAATGCCTCTTAAATGTGTACCAGTACTGTCACTTGAGTGTACAACTTTGTTGTAATACATTCATGTTATAATTATGATGACATCAGATTTTCAACTAGAAAGTGCTGGGGGTTCACTTGTTTTTAAAAGGAGATGCGAAATACCTTTCAGATTAGTTTGGTACACAGGATTTTAGTTTCTGCAGATGTTCATATAATTTCCAGTGCAATCTCCTTAATTGGTATTGCTGTGCTAGTGTAAAGCAGCACATTCAGTAGATCACAAGCCACTATTTTTTAGTGTGTACTGTGAAGTAAAACTGTTTAAACACCAAAAATTTAAGCTACTAACACAGAAAATGAGAGTTATCTTGTGGCAGTCAATTTATTGTCTTTCGGTGGTATAGATCTAAAATGACTTATCTTATGAATGAAATTTAGTTTGGCAGCACAGCCACTGAATAGTGTAAACATATTGGGAGGAACTTTTACAAACATTGAACTTTTTTTTTTTTACTTTGCATATATTTAGTATACAAAGACTGCACAGAAATTACTAATGAACAGAAAAGTCATGCAGAAAATATTTGTTACTCTGAAAGCGTATGTGTTACTACATTTGAGTTTCTTCAAGGACAGATCATGCTGCAAGGACAAATTTAAGGGCTATTTCATTCTCAAGGTCAGCACCAAAACTGTTGTTATTGGCCAGACAACTCTTGTTCCTTGCAAATTTATCTTTTTTTTTTTTTTTTTAACATGATTCATTCAGTAAGTTTTGTATTCATAATTAAAGATAGTATCTTCTTAGCTATGTGTTTGTGGTATCTTCTTTAGCTTATAGTGGGTAAAATATGGCTGAGGAAATGAATTTTAATATTTACGTTATTTAATGATACAAGAATGAACATCTACAGCTGAGTGCTTGAAGTACTTACCAAGCTTCATTTATGCAATTTCATGGTTGATTTAACCAGGTGAAAATTCCTGCTCTTGCCAGCAGGGATGGTGATGCATTCCCTCCCTCTTCCTCTAGTGCCAGCACTTGCATTTATGTAGCCACAGGCTAAGCTGGATCAGCCTTACCTGGCTGAAAACTAATACAGGCAGAAAAATAAATAAATACAAAGAGAGTAATTTTCTACTAGGTTAGTTCCAGACTTATGGTGAGAGATACCGGTTTGCAGACTCTTAGAGGTAAGTCTCTCAAGGAACAATAGTGAGTTTCTGAAGATCAAACTTGATTGGAACATGGAAACAATGAGATGCAGTCACGCTGCAATTTTGTAGTTTATATCAAGTGTATTTCTTAACTGGAATCACTGCCCTACACTATGAAGCAAGATTGTTCCAGTGTGATCTCGCTATGTGTGGCTAGCAAGAGTGGATTTAGAAACCTGATGAGTTGGAGCATTTAACTCACGTACATAAAACATAAGGGTTTTATAATTCTGCTTCATGCTCCTGTATGTGTGCAGTTGATGCAGTGGCTAGCATAGCTAGTTAAAACCAAAGAAGCTTTGTGTTTCCTAAGTACATATTCCCCTTCATGTATTACTTGTTATAAAGGAATTTACATTTTATTTATGCTTTGTAGTGTTTAGAGGATGATGTGGGTTGCTTACTAGGCTGATATGCATTTGTTCCAAAGTTTGACTGTTGACTATATCATGGTTGTAGTAGTTTTAATTTAGTGACAGAATATAGATGTATTTTCTGTCTTTCTGTCTGTGTCTTACAGTATATAAATATCACCATTTTGGTCTAGCTGGTCTTCTGTCTTATTTTAATGGCTTGCAAAATATTAATAAATATTATGAAGCAACCTATTATTTAGCATCTTTTACTGTTGTCTCTGTGTGTACACATCCTGCAGCAGGAGGTATACCAAATGGTGGCTGAATTTTACGGCTAGGTAGACCAAATGTTATGCATGACCCAAGTCCTGCACCTCCAGAATTCTTTCTCTTTTGGCAGACCTTCTAGCACTACTTCTGTGCTTGCCAGCAAGAGTCTAGGCTAGCTACTGGAGTCGTGCTCCGTATCAGTTTTTTCCTTTTACATCTGACAGTTCTACCTCTTGGCTGTTTCCAAGACTTTATGTGCACCTCTTCTGTATTTCCTGTGTTTCAAGATTTACATTTGGATGGAAATCTGATCTCTGACACTCTTCTGTGAAGAGAGCTGGAAGGAAGATTGCATTGCCCTTGTGGAAGGAGGTGTCCTCCCCTCTAAGTGTGTGCAGAGAATTCTCATGAGGTTTTTCTTATGCTTTCTCCAATTGCACGAGTGGATAAATAATTAGACTAAAAGACTGAAGACCAAGTAGACTAAAAGCTCTAAAACTTGTAAGAATGGGATCTCTAAGTTTAAAAACAAGTAAATAGAAATGGACTATGTCTGTTTCTGTTCTCAGTTAAATAATACATTCAATATTGTTCCCCTATGGGAACAGTGCTGCCTCCTGTACTACCTATGGTAATTCTGAAGTAGGTGATACCTCTTGCACATCCCATGAGTGGTGATGAAGCCAGATGGGCTAAGCTAATTATGCTGTTTGTACGTGCACAGTGTTACCCATTTGGATCATGAATCAGACTTTGGGGAAACCCTTGTTTTGTTCTCTCTGCTAGTTATAATATTTTTTTTTCCACAGAAACCCAACATTTCTTTCTTTCACTCGCAAGTGGCATACCAGCTTTTTTTGAGTGTAGTTAAACCTGAATCTTTGAATACTTGAAAAGCTGACTTTTAAACAAAGGAGATTTTTAACCTCAATTTTTGGACTTGTGCTGTGTTTACGTTTCCCTTATGGCTTTTGCAATGGAAGTCCTTTTTTGTTTAATTTAAAATTGAAAACTATGAGATTTTAATGTATCATTATTTAGCAGGGTTTAATTTGCAACTTCATAAGGGCTTTAATGGAAGAAGCCTTGAAAGCATGTGATAGCAAAATCTGTTCTAAATGCAAATGTAGGGCAACGAAGTTGGTCAAGAGCCTAGAGCAGAAGCCTTATGAGGAGCGGCTGAGGGAGCTGGGGTTGTTTAGTCTGGAGAAGAGGAGGCTGAGGGGAGACCTTATTGCTCTCTACAACTACCTGAAAGGAGGTTGTAGCGAGGTGGGGGTCGGTCTCTTCTCCCTAGTAACGAGTGATAGAACGAGAGGAAACGGCCTCAAGCTGCGCCAGGGGAGGTTTAGGTTAGATACTAGGAAAAACTTCTTCACCAAAAGGGTGGTCAGGCATTGGAACAGGCTGCCCAGGGAAGTGGTTGAGTCTCCATCCCTGAAGGTATTTAAAGAACAGATAGATGCGGTGCTTGAGGAGACGGTATAGATGGACTTGGCAGTGATGGGTTAACAGTTGGACTCGATGACCTTGAGGGTCTTTTCCAACCTTGACAATTCTATGATTCTATGTATGATGATAAAGCTATTGCAAAGACCCTTAATATTTTGGGTTTTTTTTTTTGAGTTTCAAACAAGTGTTTGAAACCTAGATGCAGAAATCTAAAATTTCTGCTTATTTTTTCTAGCGTTATAAACCAAATATCAATGAATGATATGTGGAATACTGTCCTAGCTAAATTTCACATGCTACAGTTTTGAGTATAATACATTGGTTTTCAAGCATGCTTGATTTGAAATTTGACTTTTAGAATTTGACATTTTTTTTAAATTGATGTTTTTGTTTTAAAAGGTGCAGAAGATGAAACAAGCTCAGTAATGCAATATCCTACACAGTATATTAATCAAGATCCTTATTTGCATCAAGATGATGATCAGCAACAAGGATGGGTTTCTTGGGCTTGGTCTTTTGTTCCTGCTATTGTAAGTTATGATGATGAAGAGAGTGATCCTAGTGCAACTGATGATGGAACAATGCTACATCAGCAGAAATCTCAATCCCTCAAGGATCCTATTATTTCAATTGGGTTTTACTGTACAAAGGCAACAGTGACTTTTAAGGTAAGTATTTGTGTCATATAGGATTATCTGGCTTGTTGAGAAAGTGTGTAAAGATTGAGTGCTTGTGTACTGCTTGGTTCAAGACAGGGAATATTACATTAATGAATAACAAAATGTGAATGTTCAAAGTTCCTCTTGCATCATAATGTATTGTTAATTGCAGTGTGAGGTGTTTTTGCCGCTTGAGCTAGAATTTGAGGGCGAACATTTTCATATTAAAGGAAAACCACTTGATTTACTTAGATTAATATTTTTTGATGGGAGAAAAAGCTTAAAAGGCTTTCTATAGATGTTTATTGCAGTATTCTATCCATCTAATGTTTATATAAACATATTTATTAAAAAGCTTTAGCTTCATGTAGCTTGTGAACTGGAGGAATACTTTTTTCTTTAAACTGTAATATGTACAAATATGAATTTAAATAATATTGAAATTATTTTCCATCGGTTGGAATTGAATTAAAGAAACAACGGATAAATTACACGTATACGCTGAGCTATAAACTGTATATGTAGAGAAAGATCTGAGTATTTTCTGTTGCTGGGCTTCTTTCTGTTCCTTGTGTAAGCTTGCAGAAGGGAATATGGAGAGTCTGAATAGGATACTGAGATGCACTGACAGATCAAAAATAAAGGTTCTGAATTAGCAAAATACTTCTAACACATGACAAACTATATGCAAGCAATTCTATGTGCATAACTAACAGAAAGTGGCTCTTGATTTCACAATTAAACATACATTAAATCAAGACCAGAACTCTTCAGAACAGGAAATACTATTTCTTTGAGCAGCAGAGTAACTGAGGTTGATTTTTTTTTTTTTTTTTCATACCTTTGAGCCTTTCACATGAACTGCCATTATCTAGCTCTATCTCATCTCCGTCGTGTAATGTTTATGTGCCTGATTATACATGCAGTACCATCAGCAGCTCCCTGTCCCGTTTCTGCCTGTTTGGCTCATCATCTGTGCACAAGAGAATGTTTTGAGGGGTTTCAGGGCTGCTTTCTCTTAGCTATTCCTGTTTGCTGGTGTAGCAAAGCATTTAGCTACTCAGCAACTGTCAGCAAGGGTGAGACAAGTGACTCTGGGAGCTGCAAGCACTCTGTGGGGAGGTTCATGTTTTAAGCCTTTAGTCTCCTGGCAAATTTGGTTGCAAAATTTGAGGACATAAAGCATCAAAAAACATTGCCCTCTTTTTGTCAATCTACTTCAACCTTCATAAGAAGTAAAAAAACAATAATAAACAATAAAAAAGCTAAGAATACAACACAGACAATCTTTTCTTCCTCCTTTAATTATATCCGTGGGAAACCACTTAAAAAAATGAACAACCAACCAAAATGCAAACCAAATTTCACATTTATCATGGCTCATCATCTTCTTTCTTTTGTGCTTTGTCAAACAGTAGTAATTTTGTGCACTCTTTTTCTCATGTGTGAAAACTTATTAAAAAATAATACAAACTTTTTTTGAACCTGATTTGCTGGTTTGGGCTTTCCTAGTGTTTCATTGGCAAGTTCATGCATTTTATATTAGAAAGTGATAAAAACTACTTAAAATGTAATAGTTTATATTCTATAAATTTTAAATGTGATGTATGATACTAATATGGTGACAGTTAGGAGGAAAACAGAATTCATTGTTCTGCTTGCATGCAAAGAATGTATGGAATTAATTTGCGGTTCATATTTTGGTTGAAAAATAAGGTCCAGTTTCTGCATTCGCATTCTGAACAGTTGATATCATTCCAGCTAAAATTCATGCCAAATTAAATGTAGCATTTTCTAATAATGGTGAAAATGATTCTTGTAATGTCTGAGTTCTTTTAATCAATTAATTGCTTTTCCTCTACAATAATTGCACACAGCTGAAGGGTGTTCAATTTTTTTAAATCCAATTTTCTTGCACATTTGGATTACAAAATTTTAATTTGAAACAACATCCATGTGTATCCACTCTTGAAAATAATGAGAGCTTGTGGATATTTTAATGTAAAAATTAGAATTTGAACTGTTTAAGATGCTCAACATAAGTGGTTTTTTTTTAATGCAAAACTTCACACTTTCATTATTTTGTGCCTCTTTTCTCCTTACCTGCAGGTTACATGTTTTTTTGACCCGGGCATGTGTTTTACCATTTTAAAATTTTGTATCTAAATCATGCAAGAAATGTAAATGCATATTTCTCTCAATTTCCATGACAAGAAACAAAAATGAGCATGGTTGTAATAAAAATGTTTCCTTAATGTTGTCATGCTGTTTAATTATTGCTGGGAAGAATAAATAATGTATTTATGGATTTTTACAGCAATTTATAAGTTAATTTCATGCTATGTTAATAACACAGCTGTGTATCTGTTTCATCTTTTTCACATAGTTTCTCTTTAGATAAGCAAACTAAAAATACTATAGTGGATTTAAAACTTTCTGTTATGGCATACTTCGACCAGAAGTTGAAAATGAGAAGTTCTAATATGGATAATGTGTTACAGCTGTTTAACTGCACCTGTTTCCTGCTTGTTAATAAATTTTGGCCCATACTTTGTCTTCATCAGTTCTGTATATTAATGACATTACTGCTGTTTAATACTAATATTGACATATGTAAGGTGTTTATCCTATTGTTTCATAGCTCACTGAAATGCAAGCTGAAAGTAGTTATTACAGCCCTCAGAAAGTAAAATCCAAAGAAGTTATATGCTGGGAACAAGAAGGAACCACAGTTGAGGTAATTTTTCCATTGACAGTGTTTTTTTATTTGTTATAATGTAGTAAATAGTTCCAAGAAAATATTACTGTTTTATCATATTCTGCTGTATTGGATGTGTTTCTTCTAATAATCTTGTAGATAGAAATTATCTACGTTTCTAGTGCTATAGTGATCAGACAGTAAAGTAATGCCTTTCTTCTAAGTGCCCTGTTTGATTAATTTGCTATTTATTAAAGCTCTAAATACAGAAACCAAAACTTTTTTTAAACTTTTCTGCATTTTTTTTTTTTTCTCATGGAGCAGAATTCTTCACAGTATCACTTTTTATTTCCTCACTAGGTCCTCATGAAAGATGAACTTTTCTTTGATTGCCAAATAGGTTTTGTTGGTTGCCAAGCTATGTGCCTTAAAGGAATTATGGGAATTAAAGACTTTGAAGAGAACATGAATAGGAGTGATGAAGTGAGTACATTGAAATATCAGTTTACTTGCTGAATCAGCAGTTCTGGTATGCTTTATTAAAATACTTGCTTGGAAGAATTGGAAAGGCTGTTACCTATTGTGAGTGAAGTTTTTTGAATGTGTTACTAGAATATAGAACTCAATGACTATTCCTTACAGTTCGAAAGACAAATATCAGAGTGAGGAACTGCAAAATAGAAAAGGTTTTATTGTCAACCCTACTGCCCCCCATCGTTATGTATATCTGCATACTTTGATCGTGTGTAACAAATTAAAACATGGTTGAAGACCTTTGAAAATGCTTAAATTGGCAGAAGGAAAGAAATGTGAATGCTGTATGCTAAAGATAACAGAAGTATGGCTCAAATATTGAATGAGTGTTTTGCCTTATTATCAATAAGGTTCATCAGAGCAGTATCAAATGGAGTAAACCAGTATTAATTTCTGTATTTTAAACTTTTTTTTTGTATAAAGACAATTAATGCAGCCAACAGCAGACCTGTTAACTTGATGTTAGTGTTTTGTGAAGTCTTAAAGTATTCTAAGGAGAAAATTTAAGAATATGGAAGAAAATATAAAGTGACTGTGTATTAAGGTCAAGTATCTCCTTATTTGGAAAAATGATTGTATACTGTACTATGATAGGTATGATGGGACAGGTTCTTACACTTCCCTTGTGAAAGCAGCATGACTTGGCATCCTTCTCAAGAGTTTGTATACAAATGCATGCAGCACAGAAAACAAACAAGAAGAATTAGATATCCTTACACGGCTGTAGGGTATGACATTGTTGGGACTGTAGAGGTGTGGTGGGACACACTAGGTCTATCTTGCAGCACACCAGTCAGGTAGACTTTCCCAGAAAGACAGGCTGGGGAGGCAAGGATGAGTCAACTGTAAAAGATGCTTTGCTGGCCTTGTTAGATGCAAGGGAGACATGGCTGGGGATGCGAGAGTAGACTGCAGCCTTGTCTGCAGCAACTATGAGATTACAAGATGTAAAATCTTGAGAGAAGTGACTTTTGGATGTGGGTGGGTGAGTGAATGAGTTTCTAGTAGATCAGTTGAGAAGAAGGGGCATTTGGGTTTTTGCTCTTTTTCATTTTTGTGTCACCCTCTAGGGCATGAATTTACAAAAGATCTCTGCTTTTGTGAGAATGGTGATGTTGATGCTGCCTCATCTATTCTCTTTCTGTACTGCTATAGCTGGGACTGTGCCTTTCATAAAGGTTTCACCTGTGTTGTACGTGATTGATTTTTTTTTTTCCAGCCATCTATTCTCGGTCTCATGTAAATAACCGTTTTGGAATAATAACTCTTGATGGAAAAGTTGTGTTGATTTTGGAAGGATAGAGGGTTTGCGATATGGAGAAGGCATGTAAAAATCTGGATGAATAAATAAGTGATATGGGAGAAGGCAGGTCATACACTGAAATAATGGCTTATGAGGAGGATAGATAAAGCATCTGAAAAGTATTGATGAGTCAGAAATGGCATATGTAGTGACAAGATTGTGTATAGTTAAAGAGATGGGTCAGAATTTGGACTAATAATGATCTGAGGTTATTTTCTGATAAAATGAAACTAGTGTATTCTATATTATGAGTTGCATAACATTCACTAGCTCAGGCTGTTCTTATGAATTTGAAAATGGGGAGGGAGTGAACAGGAACTTCAGCATTATTTGTGTGATTTTAATTGTTTTATCATTCATAATGAAATATGTTCTTAAGGGATGCTACCATGTCATTAGTGTGTTATGACAGAATTGAAACGGCTCTATTAACTTGACTGTATTTTTTTTCTCCCTTGCCTTTTATTTTCTACCACCTCATGAAGGAGGCCTACTTCTTTAATTGTGGAGAAAATTTGAGTACAAAAGGGATGACGTACCTTACCAATTCACTATTTGATTATAGAAGTCCAGAAAATAATAGTATTCGTGCAGAATTTATATTGGATGCAGCTCACCATAAGGTCAGAGAATTACACTTTTCTTAGAAAAATAATTTCTAATGCTCTCTAACAGATTTCTAATGGTTATTGTAGATCTGTGTACTATTAGAGGACTGATTTTCATTACTTTATCATGTTTAACTGAATCTTACTTTGCAGATGGGCAAAAAAAAATAAACTTGTTTGTGTTTAAAAAGGAAAAAAAGTAACAAAAACATGTCCAAAAGAAACAAAAAAAAAATTAATTATTGAAATCACAAGTACCTACACACATTCAAGCGTTTCCCATAGTGTGTTTTAGTTTTAAGCTTTACTCTTTCCTTGGCCTGTCTTCGATGCTTCCACTCTTGCCAAAAAGTAGGCACATCATAAAAGCAAACTGTTTAATAATGAATTATATTATTTATTGTCCTGGTTTTGGCTGGGGTGGAACTAACTTTGTCTCCAGCAGCTACTGTGTTTTGGATTTAGTATGTGAAGAATAGTGATAATATATTGGTGGTGGTTGTTGCTGCTGAAACATTTTGCAGTTTCCCGGGTTTTGCCGATGTGCAGGTGCAAACACTTGGGAGGGCACAGCCAGAATAGTTGATCTGAACTGGCCAAAGAGAGTGTTCCATACCATAGATGGCATGGCCGGTATAAGTGAGGGTCAGCTGGTGGGCCTCTTCCCTTCTTTTTCCACTTTTTCATGTGTTTGGGCCTTTTTGTTTGTTTGCTTGGCTGTTCATTCCCTCACTCGCTCTCTCTGGAACTTGCTGTTCTGGGATGGCTGTGGTGAATATCCCTGCTCCCTGACTGCTGCTCAGGACAGGCTGGGTCGATCATCAGGTGGTGAGAAATTGTGCATTGTTCATTTTATATATTCTGCTGTCCTTAATTATTTATTATTTTTCCTTTACTGTCATGGTGAACTGTTTTTATCTCATCAAAACGGAGTTTTTCTTTCTCTCTGATTCTTCTCCCCACCTCACTGGGGGGATAGATGGGGGCCAGTGAGCAAGCAGCTGTGTGGTATTTGGTTACCAGCTGGGGTTAAACCACGACAGTGTAAATGCCAATGATGGCATAAAATCTTAATAAGTTTCCTACTGTTTAAAGATAAAACCATTATATTCCTTAAATAAAAAAGCCAGAATGAATGAGCTTCAGTTTTCAGTGTGTTTAATTAGGCAGATCTGTTGGATACAAGAGGTCAAGTGAAGAATATTTACTCCATTAAAGGTACTAATTAACTAGATGTTATTGATTAATTGGTCAGCATGTCCGCTGCAATTATGGATGTGCCTTTGTGTGGCCTCAAATAGGAGTTACATTACCTATCAGGAAGGTGAATTCTTTGGGATAACCTCTGTCCTTTCTTTTGATAAGCCTTTCCGTGTGTTGATGCACAAATCCAAACATGAATATATCTCTCTCATACCAACCTATCAGTTGGTAATCTCAAGATTCTTTCCTTATACGATGTTTTCTTTGTTTGCTTTGCTTTGTTGGTAGGAGACGTACACAGAGATAGCTGGAATGCAGCGGTTTGGTGCTTTCTACATGGATTACTTGTACACAATGGAAAGCACCAGTGGCAAAGGTACCTTTTTTCTTTGTTTACCCTGTTAAATAATAGAAACAAAGACTTTTTATGCCCAGTTGCTCCTCGACCAACTGTCCTCTAATTTACCTCAGATATACCAATCAGGGTCATCATTAAAATTGTTTCATCCTCATTGATGTGTTTTAGGTTAGCTGTTTTGGTTAGCTGTTTATTGTTAGTGTTGTTTTATTTTTTTTTTTTTTCCCCTGCATAAGTAATCACAGTATCTTTTATAGTCAGTTGCTAAACTGAAAATAATTCTCTTGTAGCAGTGGTGATGTTCATGAAGTATGACGTTTTTTTCTTAAAGTTGTCTTTATTGACTTTGTGGGGGAGAAAAAAAATCTTTTGAGAAACCCTGATTGAAGAATGAAGTTCATCATCTACAGGGAGCACAAGATGAAAAGGACTGTTAAGGACTGTCAAAAAAACACCTACAAGGATGAGAGTGTGGAGAATTAATCTTTAAATATACTCATCTGAAGATTTTGTGAGCAAATATTAGCCTAAATCATACACACAAGATATTGGCTAATTCTACATATTTTTTTAGGTTCCTAGCAATTATTTTCTAAATCTAAGACAATATAGCGGATTCAGTGCAGCAAGTATATCTACTTTTTGAGTGTCACAGTATCAGCAAATAATAGTTATATATTTTTACATAAATATTCTCATCATGAATTTCGATGTGACTTCCACTCCTGGGAAAATTTTAATCTACAGCTGCTGCTCTGCAGTTTTATTGCCTAAATAATGCTTTATTCCTCACCTGCATGTTTATTATCATGAACACCATTTCTGTGGACTTCTTTTGGGAACTTCTTGCTACTTAAGCACCTAATGTTTATCTGTCCTTGCTATCTAGTCCAGCTCATCTGGGTGGGTTTGTGTGTGATGGGTTTTTTTTTTGTTTTCTTTTTTTTGCATTATTGTCTCTATGTAAGAGAAGTTTCAAGTTCTAATGTTTTTGTTTTCTGGACTTGTTGGACATTAAGTATAAATGGATTAGGAAAGAAAAGCTTCCAGTTTAGTTAGAGGAGGGATCATGCAAAGCTTATAAAAAGAAATAAATTATGCTATGGCCTTTGATAGTAGAGGGATACACTAGGTAATTTAACAGTTCTTTCCTGGCCCTGAGGCTTTTGTCTCTGTACCATGAGTGTGATGTGAAGCTGAGAAAATGTACACTGAGTCAAGCTGCTTCTACAATCTACTTCTGGTTTTCATAAAGAAATAAATGTTTAATTGCATGCAGAACTTGTGTAGAGAACTTGGAGACCTAGGGCAAGCCTTATCTCCTGTTTGAATTTTAGTATAGAAATTTGAAAATTTGAATATGCACAGACCATTTGATTATGAGGGGAAGTGGAGTATTTTGTTTTGTTTCTCTGAATGCACAAGGGAAGTAATGGCATATCTTCTGACTGTAACTAACCCTTTTGAGAAATTGTTGAACTCAAATGTGGGGTGTGTGTGTGTTTTTTTTTTTTTTTTTTTACTCAAGACCAAGCTTCTCCTCTGTTTCTTTCAGTTTGCTTTCTCAGGGCCTTGGCTTTTATTTTCAGCATCAGTCACCAGGAAATCAGCACACAAAATGTAGCTTGGCTTCCTATCAAGCCTTGCTGTGTGCTTTTATTTCAGTATTACTCCTCTAATTTCAGCTACCTAACTACATAAAAGAATGAACAGAGTAATTAATTTTTAAATTAATGGTTTAAATGGCTGTTATAGCTTTAGAATCAAGAGCTTAAACCCTTAAATTTTCAAATAGTTTTGTTTCTCAGAAAAGCAAATTTGACATTTTCTGCTGGTTATTTTCTAGCTCCATATTGTAAGTCAAATCTGTAATTATTAAATAGAGCATGAACAAATAGGTGTAAATTATTTCTTTAAAATGAGGGTATAAATACCTCAAGATTTTGAAAATAATACAATTTTTTTAATATGTGGTGTTTATATGGATGTACTTATGTAAAACTTTACATTTTACTATTTCTTGTTTTGACAGTAACTATGTTTTTAGTTACAATCAGTGCACACCACCTTCCCCTAAAAAAAAACTTAAACCAACTTAAGTTATAGGAGGCAATTACTGTGTTTGTAAGATTTTTATCTGTCAAGGCAATTTTGGTTTGGCACATTCTTTGCACCTTTAACCTTTCCCGAAGCATACGATTACTGATTAAACCACAAATGCCTCATGGATAACATTAACCTCGGGAGTTTTATCTGTCACTTATAGAAATGCATTAGTCACTTTTAGTATTTCGAATGTAAACAAGATCGTCATGCACAGTAGTCTTATTTTGAAATTCTGCCTGTCCTCCCCTTCCAACTTTATTTTTCTTTGTTTTGTATTTCAATACACAACAGTAATCTCCTTGAAACACTATGTAGCCTGTAAGTTCCCTGATCACTGATTTGCATGACCAACAGACCTAATGGGGTGTACTTCTGAAGTTAAGTTTTGTTTATAATGTGTACCTATCTTAGTGGCAAGTTTATTATGCAGCGCTCTCATTTTAAGACATATGGTTTATAGAGAGCAAAATACTCAGTGATCAGGAATTATTTTCCTTCATGAATCTGCAAAGTTTCAAAAGTAACCTGTGATCACCTACTCCTGTAGAACCAAGAGGTTTTTGGTCATGTTCTCTTTGCACTTAATTAGAATTAAATGGAAATATTTCAGAAAGTGGTTTGTATAAATTCTATCACTTCAGTATATTAATTGTATACATGTAATATATGCAAGTGAGGTTTTTTTTCTGTTTGAAAAAAAAGGCTGTTATTACTTCTAAGGCTTTTGCCCTTAATTTTTTTTGTGAGGTTATGTTTTTTTTACACTTCTTGATAGTGTTTGTCTGAACTGGATACTATGTAGAATTGGAAGGACAAAAATGCATGTTAACTGCATATTAAATAAAGCACCCCTTGACAGCAGGCTGTATGCTGGATTTTTAAAAGAAGTCTTTTTCAGGATTTATTATTAAAAAGGTTGTAAGTTCAGCTCCATCTGAAGATTTGAATAGGTTTTAGAAGGTAGTATCTTTCAATTTTTTCTTTCTTTTATTTTTCTTTTTCTTCTCATAAATGGTAAAGAAAACACCAAGGGAAGCAGAGGCTGTAAATGCTCTCACCATCCACTTCTATTGGGCTTTTAGGGTCAAAGTTAATTCTTCAGCTGCTTGGAAGCTGACAGATACTCCATCTCTTTGACAATGTGGGTAGGTCAGCTGTCTGCTGCAGCTCCCACTGCCCAGTCTGATGAGCAGAGCTTGTCTTGCCATTTGTGTTAGTATGGACAGATCGTGTTGGTGAGGATGATGGTATAATGAGAATTTGGGATTGTCAGATTTTCCTGTGGTTTTGGGTCATAATTTTCTACAGGTGTGTTTAGTTTGTTACTGTAACAGAAAGGCAGGAGATTAACAGATTTTATGCAAGGAAATAGGTTGAGACAGGTGAAAAGAAGAAGGGATGGGATCTGTCTTGCATTGAGTAGGTGTGCAAGATCTGTATTGGATAAGAGCTTGGAAATCACTTGAAATATTACTGTTGAGAATCACAGAATCGTTTAGATTAGAAAAGACCTTTAAGATCACTGAGTCCAACCATTAACCTATCACTACAAAGTCCACCACCAAACCGTGCCCCTAAGCCCCTCACCTACCTGTCTGTTAAATACCTCCAGGGATGGTGACTCTACCACCTCCCTGGGCAGCCTGCCCAGTGCCTAATAACCCTGGTGAAGAAATATCTCCTGATACCCAGTCTAAATCCCTGGTGCAATTTGAGGCCATTTCCTTTTGTCCTATCACCTGTTACTTGGGAGAAGAGATTGACACCCACCTGGGTACAACCTCTTTTCAGGTAGATGTAGAGAGCACTGAGCTCTCCCCTCAGGCTCCTTTTCTCCAGACTAAATGACCTCAGTTCCCTCAGCCTCTTCTCATAGGACTTGTGCTCTAGACCCTTCACCAGCTTTGTTGCCCTTATCTGGACACGCACCAGCACCTCCATGTCTTTCTTGTAGTGAGGGGCCCAAAGCTGAACACAGCAGTTGAGGTGCAGCCTCACCAGTGCCAAGTACAGTGGGATAATCACTTCTCTAGTCCTGCTGGCCAATGCTATTTCTGATGCAAGCCAGGATGCCATTGACCTTGGCCACCTGGGCACACTGCTGCCTCGTATTCAGACAGCTGTTGACCAGCACCCCTAGGTCCTTCTCTGCTGGGAAGCTTCCCAGCCACTCTTCCCCAGGCCTGTAGCATTGTCTGGGGTTGTTATGACCCATGTGCTGGACCTGGCACTGAGCCTTGTTGAACCTCATACAGTTGGCCTCAGCCCATTGATCCAGCCTGTCCACATCCCTCTAGCACCTTCCTGCCCTCAAGCAGATCAACACTCCTGCCCAGCTTGGTGTCATCTACAAACTTACTGAGGGTGCACTCAATCCCCTCATCCAGACCATTGGTAAAACTGGCCCCAGTACTGAGCCCTGGGGAACACCACTAGTGACTGGCTGGCAGATGGATTTAACTCCATTCACCACAACTCTTTGGGTCTGGCCATCCAGCCAGTGTTTACACAGCACAGAGTACACTCATCCAGGCCATGAAGGATTGTCATGGAACAAGTTGGTCCACTGCTTACACAGCCTTTGGTTTCTGTGGCATGACTTAATCATGAGTACAAGGAGAACATATCAAATGGAAGCTCTGCAATTACAGATGTGTTTAACTGTGGAAACCAAGGTGAAATTGATGTCAATGGCTGTGTATTTCCTGGCTTTCCTGTTTATCACAGCTTTCACCAGGTGGATTATGGAGTATTGTGCTATGTAAGGACTATGCTCTATCGAGATTCACTGACTGTCATACTACAGTTTTATCTCAGAACATCTTCATTTTATATGTCAAGTGGTCTTGGAATCCATTTAATCTTGATGCTTGTTTTACCAGACTGTTCATTAGTGTAATGGTTAGCAAGACATTTTATGTTTAGTGCTTCTGTCAAAGCAGTGAAGGCACTGTCAAAGAAAAAAAAGACTGAAATTCTGAAAACTAAATACGTTAGAGGGGTGAGGGTATTTTTTTTTTTACAAGTCATATGTAACAGGAAAACTTAAGCTTCTGAAATTTGCTTAATTTAACTGAAGAATTTTCATGAAGTATGTTTAGAGAAATATAGTCATGCTGTTTGATAGCTGATGAGTAGCCCATATACACTGAACATGTGATTTCAGTCTACCACATCACCTTAATCTATATCAGAAAAATGATAATTATACTTTAATTGGTACACTAGTTACCATTCTGAGCACGAAGGTTGTAGATCTTTTCAATGCGGAGACTAAACAACCCTCTTATCTCTGTGGCAGTCCTTCTTTAATCGTTATGTCTCAGAGCATTTTTAGAAGTTTTCGTTCTCGCTGCCCGTGCTTTACATCATTGGTGAATGGAAGGAAGAGTTTGACAACTGTTTATGGCAAGAGTTTGACTGACAGTTGTCAGTCTGGTTTATAACAATAAAAGTGAGTGTGATTCTCATCGCTGTCCCTAGCGAGTGTACCAGGAGCTAGCATTTCAAGGACCCATATCTGTAGTTTCTTCACAGCACACTTTTTCCTTGATTGTTTGGGATGGATATCTTTGTTATAAACTCTAGAAGGTTTTGGACAGCACAGCTATCACTGGCACCTGGGGTTGACATACAAGTTTGGACACCTTCAGAGAATCTGAAGCTTGAGAGTTACAAAATTAATGGAAAGCTTCCTAAGTTGTGCTGTGCTTGGAGGCAAGGCAGAATCTTGCCCTGTTTGCTCTGTATTAAACAGGAATAATGTTTGTTTAAACATGTTGAACCAGTCAGAATATTTGTGTGTTCAATTTGTGTTGTTTTCTGTATATTGATAAGTCTGTGATCACAGGATTTGAAACAAAAGTAGGTGATATAAAATTTATTATGTCCAATTGTTTGGTGTAATTTGTTGTTGTTTATAAAACTTGTAGCTTCTGGGAATCAGCAAGACCTTTCTTCAGTAAAGAGTGAAGATTTTGGAAATGTTCAGGAGATGTCTACAAAAAGCCTCATTGTGGGCCCACTCAATCTTCGATTGGATAGCAGTGCGGTACACCGGATAATGAAAATGATAGTTTGTGCTCTGGAACATGAATATGAGCCATACAGCAGAAGCAAGCCAGGTTAGCTCCGATCGTGTATCTGAAAATATACAAAATAAAATCAGACCACATTCAGTGCTCTAAGTTCAGGTGCAGCTTTCAAGTAGTTAAACTCCAAATCTGTCAGGTGATTTTATGAGTCTAAAGAACAAAATTTAAATTAAAGATAAAATGAATCTCAGTATCCCCATCAGCATTGGATATACCTCTGAGATCATTTCAGACTCTTTGGATGCCATTTGTTTCAGTCAAAAGCTTCTTGCTGAGTAAGGAAAGCTTATTTTACTGACAATTCTAGCTTAATTATGGAGTCTTAGGCAAGAAAGTATCCCTGTTGGTATCTATTTATGTTTGAAATAATAGTTATGCAGGATGAAGATGCATGGAAACAAGCATGGTGAACTTTTGAGTTTCTGATAAAGACCTATACAGATTTCAAAGTAAGGAAAATCCAGTTACGATTGCATTTAGCCTTAAGTAGAACCAGTGTGGAATATAATTATTAGAGGGAAAGCTTTCTGTTTTTTGCTAGTTTCTGAAACAGCAACTGTAGGAGATATTTTATATATTTTAGTCAAATATATGTGATCTTGATTTATTGTAGATATTATGGATGGAAATAGAACTATACCAAGCTCGGAAGAAGTAGCATCATTAGAGGAATACATTCCCACTCGACTTACAACGTTCACTGTTCTTAAGTGTACAATTATAATCCCTGTGGCAGAATTCAATTTACTGGATCACTTGATGCCCATAATCATGGGTGAGAAGGTATGTATGTGCAGATATTTATTCAGGTCTTTATGTCAGCATGTGCTGTTTCATGAATTTTCTCATTGAGCTGTTACTTCATGTGCCAGATGTATTGCTCTGTTCCAAAACAATTTGGTGCCTATAAGCCTTACCTTCAGACACCTAAGATGAGTGGTGTGTGCAGTGACTAGCTAGACTTGTAAACTGAAGGTGTGATGTACTGGTAGGAAAAAAGAATTCGGAAGAAAGATTTTAGAGGATCAAGCAGAGGAAAAAGAGGTAGCTCTGACTTGAGTTTTTTTATGGAAACCTTTTGATCAGAAGAGTACCTGTTGTCATTTTGCTGTGCAAGTCTTCCCAAACTTGGTCAAGTCTGAAGTCTTTGAGTACCTAGGCCCAGTAGAGACTTCATAGATGTTAACAGCCAGCTCTGTGTCTGCTGATTCCAGCCAGCATGCTCGCAGGGATTTGGCTGTTACTGAGCATTTAACTGCTGAGTAGATAGCTCAGAGAGGCAGAAATGAAATTTCCTAACAGCCTTAATTTGTTTTATCTTCTGGATGCATGTAGTATAAATCCAGCTACAGAATTCCATACTGGTTTTATTCCTACAGGACTCCTTCCTCAGTGCACAAAGCTGAGGTACTATAGGGATGAATCGGTGTTTTGTGGTGAAGATTTGCAGTAGGTTTACCTCCTATAGCAGAGGCTGGAAGGTATTTTATGGATAAGGGAAGGGATGAAAGAAGATGGGGGGCGGGGGGGAAATCAATTCTTGATTGATTTCAATTTCTTGGAATCTTCATCTGCTATTAAACACTTCCAGTGTGCTTTTCGCAAGTGGACACTTGTTGCTTGTACTTTAGTACTTTTCTAGTGGGATGTATTTTTTTTTTTTGAAGTTCTCGGTATCTGTGGTTCCAAGTAAGGTAATGGGAGTTAGGCTTTTATTTCTGAAGTACTTTGCTATAGCAAACATTGAAAAACTGGCTTTCAGACTGACTTTCAGAATTAGTAAATTATTTTTGTATCAGCCTTTTTTGTTTAATGATAATTTCTTGGCTAAAATGGAGATGAAGTTGTATATTCTGAAGTTGTGAAAGTAACCTTAATGGTATTGGTGAAGCATTTATATGTAGGAAAGGTGAAAAACATTTGAAAAGTGAACTTTTTCATAATGTGTGGGGCTTTTTTGTTGGTTTGTTGTGGGGTTTTTTTTGTGTTGTGTGTTTTTGGTTTTTTTGGGGGGGGTTTTTTTGTTGTGTGGATTTTTTTTTTAACTTGGAGTCTCAATTTGTTTCCTGAGTGAATCTAAGCCTATTTAAAATCGTAGTAACTTTGACTTTTAGATTGACCTTTAGAATGAAAGTCAGCTTGTTTATTCTCTTATTTAGCTTAATAAAATTTTTAGATTCATAGTGTAATTTGAATTGAAAGATATCTCTGGAGATGATCTCTGGGAGTCCAACATCCTGCTCAAAACAATCCCATGTAGAACAGATTGCTGTAGAGGTTGTCCAGTGAAATGCTGAATTGTCTCCAAGGATAGAGATTCTGTAAAAACCTTTGCTATAGGCCTGCTTGGCATTGCCTGTGTTTCAGCTTGTCTGTTGCCACTCGTCCCCTCATGGTACACCTTTGGCAAGAGTCTGGCTCTCACTTCTCTGTACCCTCCCGTGGACAGCTGTAGACAGCTGTAGGATCTCCCTTTGGCCTTCTCCAGGCCAAATGACTCCAGTTGTCTCTGTCTCTCCTGAGAGAGAGCTCATGCGCTCCAATCCCCTCACCACTTTGGTAGCTCTCCAGCAAACTTATTCTGGTATGTCTGTGCCTGTCTTGTACTGGATACAGTATTTTATTTTAATATATACTATGAAAAATGTAGTTGAATATGTATAAACTGATTTTTTTTTAATGGCATCTTTTTTTGCTGAGATGTTTGGCGTGACCGTGAATACATAATAATATATGGCAGCGTAAAGGTTACTGCAGCATGAGTTTAGTATGGTGATAGTGCTTTGGAGTGATTAAAAATGTAAGCAAATGTTTTATAGAAAAAAAAATATTTTGACTATGCATATTCTTGTAGTGGGTTGACTGTGGCCAGCTGCCAGATGTTCACCCAGCCACTCTCTCACTCCTCCTCAACAGGACAGGGGGGAGAGAACAGGATGGGTCGAGATAGAGGGGGAGATCACTTACCAGTTACCATTATGAGCAAAACAGACTCAACTTGGGGGAAATTAATTTAATGACAATTAAACTATGTTTGGATAGTGAGAAACAAAAACAAGAATCAACACCTTTCCCCCCATCCTCCTTTTTTCCCAGGCTCAGCTTCAGTCCTTCGTTCCCTGATTGTTCTACCTCCCACCCCTCAACACAGGGGGATGGGGAATGGGGGGTTGCGGTCAGTCCATAACAGTTTGTCTCTGCCCCTCCCTCTTCCTCACACTTTTCTCCTGCTCCAGTGTGAGTCCCTCCTGCAGGCCGCAATCCTTGAGGAAAATATCTGCTCCAGTGTGGGCTCTCCACAAGGCTGCAGTGTCCTTCAGGGTATATCCACCTGCTCCAGTGTGGGCTCTCCACAAGGCTGCAGTGTCCTTCAGGGGGTATCCACCTGCTCCAGTGTGGGGTCCTCCACAGGCTTCAGGCGAATACCCGCTGTGGTCCCTGGAGCCGTGTGGATGCCTGCTCTGGTGTGGTCCCCTCTGTGGGCTGCAGGGAAATACCTGTTCCACCCTAGTCCCCTCTGTGGGCTGCAGGGGAACATCTGCTCCAGTGCCTGGAGCGCCGCTTCCTCCCCCTCCTCCTCCTCCTCCTCCTCCAACCTTGCTGTTAGTATTGTTGATTCTCACTTTTTTTCCCCCTCAGTCCTCTCAGCCTGTGTGGCATTTTTACCCTTTCTTGAGTATGCTTCCAGAGAGGTGCCACGAGCTTGGCTGATGGGCTCAGCTGTGGCCTGCAGTGGGGCTGTTGCAGCAGTGGCTGGAGCTGTCTGGAAGCAGCTGTGCCTGATGCAGGGCAGCCCCTGGCTCCCCTCACAGAGGCCACCCCTGCAGCCCCCCGCTGCCAACACCTGGACACCTACACCCAAGACAATTCTGGATAAAAAGTTTATACATAAATTTTAAACTTTGAAGAAAATATTTTTAAAAGATTTGAGGATTTGTGTTATAATGACCATGAGGCCATGGTATCTGTAAACAGTTCATTACATGTAGATTTGTGTGTGGGGAGGTAAGAAAATATAAACGTGGTAGATAATACATCTGTAGTGTAATAACTGCGTGTTTTTTCCCCTGCTCCCCTAGAACTTAAGTGGACTGTTAAATGCTGCAAACTTTCAGCCACTGCGGCCTTTACCTTCTGTCCGAATTTTGGTGGATAAGGTTAACCTGGAGCACTCGGTGCCAATGTATGCCGAGCAGCTGGTGCACGTGGTCAGCAGCCTCGGCCAGCCGTCTGACAACCTGCTTCATTACTGTTACTCACACTGCTATCTGAAGGTAAAAGAAGGCTTGAGATCTTTTTCTCAGCACAAGACAATAAGAAAAAGTTAATGTGAGTATAGATAATCCAAAGTGTTAGCAGGTGTCTTGGGAGAAAGTTTTCAGCTTATCTAAAAGTATGTAGAGTAAGCACTTTTCATAGAATGTCATCGTTTGGGATTGCTGCTTCTGACCTGAGCCAAATGTTTTTAACATGAACAGAGAACTTCACATGAGGAAACTATGCCTCAAGGTCTTTGAGGCAAGATTGAGTTAAAATAATCTGGAAAGAAACCTTTCCCTTATTCTGGGATAATGCTCATGGAACATGTAGACTGCAGTGAATTACATTTAGAAACTTAATAGGATGTTACGAGGGAAAAAATGTTACTTCTAGTAGAATTGGTAGAGCAAAACCATGATAGTGCAAGTATGCGATCAAAAACTGTTGCCAACAATTCATTTTCTTTCACTTTAAGAGGAAGAACCTCTGAATGTTATCAGTTAAAGATCCATTATGTGAGAGGAGTTCTTATTGTGAGGGTGAGGAAAGTTTAAGAAGGTACTGAAAAATTGCTTTGAGATTATTCAGTTTCCATCTGCTGAGGTTTTAGTAGAATGAAAAAGTGAAGTCTCAAGCAGGGTTTTAAAACAGGCTTTCCAACCTTTTAGGATGTGCTAAGGCAATTTGCAACCTTTTGGGTGCTAGTAAACTGTAGATATTTACTACTAGTAGGGTCAATTTTGCTAAATTTTTCTTTCCATTACCTATGCACTCCCATGCTGATATCTTAATAGAGATTTAAACAATGAAATTCTTACTGTCTGCATAAAACAGAATCGCATGGCAAGCTTTTGCTTTTCTGGGAAACAAGTTTACTGTCAGTCACATTTAAAGTGATTAGAATGGCAATATTGTGAACCATTTTTTTCCATTTGAGGGGATTTTTTTCTATTTAAAGTTTTTAGCAGGTGCTGGCAAAATGTGGACTTGAATTTTTATTTTTATAGGGTTTATTTGTTAGCTTTAATATAGACCAAAGTGTTCTGTTCTTATGTGAATGGTGGTACAGCATGTTAAAAAGTCAACTCTACAACCATTTATTTGTTTTCCATATCGAACAGGGAAAAATCATGAAGAATAGTTGTGATGAACCTTTTTTTAGATGCTCTTATTAAGAAAAAAAGCATTGAAGGGAAGCTTCTAATTTCTTTAAATACCTCTTTTTTTAGGCCACTATTATAGTTAGAAAAAGTGATTTTATTTATATGAAAGGGAAATTTAAAGGATACAGAATAATGTATTTTAGTAGATAAATTATAATTCAGCATTTTTATTAATTTCAGCAGAGTGTAGTTAAAACTTTGAGCAAAGAAAATATTTTTATATGTATCACTATTGGGAGATCATTTAAAGTAGATTTTTCTAGTTATTTTTGTGTTTGGAGGGAAAGAAATGATCTAAAAATAATACACAATTTATTTAATATTCTTTGAATGTATTTAAAAATGTATATTATGTTATAAAAGTAACTTGAAAGTGATCTAATCATGTGATAGTATGCACTTTGACCAACTTAATTTGTTTCAGATATTTGGTTTTCAAGCAGCCCTGACTTCTTTGGACAGTAAAGGATTGTACTGCTTCCCCGTTCCAGTTATCCCCTCGTTCAGTACAGCTCTTTATGGCAAGCTGATCAAGTTTCCCAAATATTGGTGAGTATTAAGCATGTACAGTATATTTAAGTAATGTAGAATCAGAAGGGAAGGGACTTTGAAGATCATCTAGTGCCAGCCCCCTTGCCATGGTTGGGCAGGGACACCTTCCACTGGACCAGGTTGCTCAGAGCCCCGTCCATCCTGGCCTTGAACACTTCCAGGGATGGGGCAGCCACAGCTTCTCTGGGCAGCCTGTGCCAGTGCCTCACCACCCTCATGGTGAAGAATTTCTTCCTAATGTCTAATCTAAATCTGCCCTCCTTCAGTTTAAAACTTTTCCCTTGTCCTTTCACTATACGTCCTTGTAAAAAGTCCCTCTCCATCCTTCCTGTAGACCCCTTCAGGTACTGGAAGGCTGCTATAAGGTCACCTCGGATCTTATGTACTCTACTTCTGTGTTTCTAATGAATGGTTTAAAAATGCCAAGTACCATATATATCCCTAAATTTCTGTCTCTTTTATCATATTCTACTATTAAGTCTATTATCATTAATAAATTTATTTGTAAGGATAGCTGTTAATAAACATTTTAAACCCTTGTTTTGGTCTAAACCCAGGGGGAGAACAGGCTATGAAAGCCTTGTAGTAAATGGCTTTATTTCAGACCTTCTGTGAACCAGTTTCTATTTTTCCTTGAGTGGATAGAAAAGCTGAAGTTATATACTGATGGCAAGCTTGGTATGCTTAATTGAACAGGTGGCTCTTTCTGTTTTAAACTGAACCAAATAAAAACCAACAAATGAGGGGGAAAAACCCTGCTAAAACACCCCAGCCCCTCAAAAAGATAGTCTCTACTAGACTTCTATTTCTGTTACTCATTGCAGTTGGCAGTGCTTTAACATTGTGATCAGGTGTTAAACTCTTTGTAGTAGTTCAGATTTTAAATGCAGATACTTTTGTTCCAAAACCAATTCTGTGCTTTATGAAATGAGCTATATAATTTTTTTCACTTTACTGCTGTGGAAATTTGGTATTTAAATTTAGCTTTACAGGTTAAATCTTGTGATCATAAATGTGACTGTGTATTAGTTTTTATTAATAATTTGTATTTATAATAACTATTTTCAGGAAAATGCATTTTAGCAATACTTTGGACAAAACATTCATTTTATTTATCCCTTGTTTTGAGCAGTAGCTGTTTGTAATATTACTTCATGACTAAATCTGGAAAATGGGTTAATGTGTTAGATACTTTGGCTTCATATATTGTATTGTATAGCTAATTTGTAAGTCATTTGTAGAAGTTTAACAGATTATTTAAAAAATATACCTCTATCATTGCTCATAGTGCTACACAGAGAATATACTAGTATTTCTCTCACAAGCTGTGATACCATGTTAAATATAAGAGGATTTTAGCATAATCAGCACACCACCAGGTGGTAGCAGCCTAATCGCCTCTCATATTTTCCATTAATAGTTTACAAGTACTAACCATTTCAACTGAATTGCTGTTCTGTTGTGTATTTTTCCTAAAAAATTGTGAATGTTACCAGGATAACCCATAATCAGCACTAATCAGAGTAGTTCAGTACTCTGGTAGGATTGACAGCCTTTCCTGATGTGACCTGACACTTAACACTAAGCTCTGGTTACTGATCTTTGTTAGTTAACCGTAGAAATCAATTAGTGTTTAATGGTAAACATTTATTTAGTACGTTATAAACCCCATGGTTAGTTGTGCAAAATAAAAAAATTATTTTAGAGATGTAGAATAGCTGAAAAATTCTATCATCTGACAAGTTTGTGGTATTCAAGTGCTAGTGCGTCCTCATGAGTGCTCTTAGGCTCTTTTCTGTGTGCTTGTGCTTGCTGCGCTCAGTCTCTCGCTCACTCATGCTCGGTTTCTCACACTTTTCTACATGCGCTGTTGCACACTTGCCGTCATGTTCTGTCTCGTCTGTGCATGGTCTTGTGCTCACGTTTTCTCTCTCTCGTGCTTTCTCTGCTTCTCTCTCTCTCATGCTTTCTGTCTTGCTCACTTTCTCCCCCTCACTGTTAAAGGTACATTGTATTGTGATGCATGCCCAGTATGGTAGACTAATAAATAGAAAAATAAAAATGAGCAGTAGTTTTGGGGAGTGTGGAGGCAGGGGAAAGGTCCTGCCTTAGAATAGCAAATCGTCTATCAACATTTATTAGTAGATCTTGTGAGACCAACACTCATCGTGGTCTAGTGTATTTTGAAACAATTTTAATAGCTTTCTCACTTTGATATGGTATCTTTCTAAAGCTTATTTATTTATTAACAGTGTAAAATAATTATATAAAATTAACTTATTCCAACAATTTATCTAAACTAAGCAACACTAATTTGTGGGTAGTAAAGTAGAAAAACAAATGAGTACAGCAGCAGCTTGGTTAAATGAAGTGTAGTTTGAAGTGAATAAAACTCCAGATGAAACGCATCAAATAGCACTTGAGCTAAATCGAAATCAGCGTGAGGACTGAGAGCTTCATTGAAGTCATGCAGTGAGTGAGAATTAGTCTGGTAGGATAACCTGGTAATGTCATTAAACTTAAATCCAGTCCTCCCCTCCCAAATTATACCACCTGCTTTATTTGGATTTTTAGATTTCACATTCCAGAGTTTCTTAAAGTACATACATCTGATGCTACATGTGTTCTTCTATTTCTTCATTGAAAATATATACCACAGACCATGCCTTTTAAAAACAAAGACATTTTATGAACTGTTATGGAATCCCTCAGGTAGTATGTTTTGAGTTAGCAGTGAAAATCTCAACTTTATTTCTGACATAAATCAGTAGAGTAGCTTGCTTTTCTAGTTTCAATGTAACAATCTCAAAGTGTATATTGTGTATTAATACTTCAGTAATTTATTTTTCAAAACTAGTTGATAAACGTTGGTAGCATGTTTTAACAGATAAACTTCAGCAACATCAACCCAGTAAATTCCAGTAAATAACCATAAATGTTACAGAAGTGCTGTTTCATTTACCTGCTAGATTGATGTCTGTTTTAATTTCAGTTAATACACTTTCTTCTTGTAAAAGAAATGTGCTCAAGCTCACTAGTTAACTAAGTCTTCAACATCTTTTAAATTGTATAGCTAATTATTTTTATATTGAAGTAAAAACATCTGGTCTCTTGTTTTTGTTGAGCATAACAAGATGCAAAATACAATGTTAATGTCAATATTTTACAACTTCTTTACGTAGTGTTGCATGCCAGATTGTAAAGCAGCTTTCAAAGCTTTCAGGAGGATGTCTAAAACCAACTGAGAATTAGCAGAATGTGGTTAAAAGCCTAGAATGAATGACAAGAATGTTTATTGCCAAACAGAAATATTGAGAGGAATTAGCTGATTTTTTTTTTTTTTTTTTTTTCCTCTTGGCTACCAGATCTGTTGTAACAGATGAGGTAATATAGTGTAAGACACTTTAGTGTTATAACCATCTGTCACACAATATCACTTTATTGTACTTCTGAAGAATATTAAAGTAACATTAATGGATGTAGATTCTGAATAGCCTTCCTTTATTTTTCTGATACTTGGATTGATAGTGAAATGTCATCTGTATGTTTTAACTGGACCAATATCTAGCTCATGTGTGGCATTTTATTGTTTTTTCTTTTCTGGACCTGTCTTCTCTAAATTCCCTTCCTGCGACATATATTCCAGACTCTCCTTTTCCTTTATCAGGTCTATGGGAAGGTTCTCATTTACTGTCTCCACCTGTGACAGCTTTTGAGACTCTAAGCACTGGTGGAACAAGGTTATAAATGGGGATGATGTGATCCATCCCTGCATCCTTTCTATTCAGCTTCTTGGTCCAATAGTCTATTTTGCTGTCTGCAAGGAGGTGCCAGTACAGACATGTCTAATAGCTGATCATGTTAAATTTGAATGTCTGAGTGAACCTTTTATGAAAATGTTGAGGACCTGCTGGGTAAATTAGTATCTAGGATTTCATGGCCTGCACTTTAATTATTAGAGAGTATGGAGTAGTTAATTGGTTGTTCTTGAATTGTTACTTTCTCAGAACAAAAATCTGGAGTAGAAACTTGTAAGTAGGTCTAGATTACTGGTAAACAAAGAGTCTTTGAGAGACTAAGTGGACATAATTTCTGCAAAGATTCTTTCTTTTGATCTGTTTTCTGCAGATACCGTCTTAGGAAATAAATTTCAGTTTAAACATAGGCAGTGTGCTAATCTTAGCCAAGCAGTTTCTAATGAGGAAGGATTCTTGACCACGTGAGGTTTGATTTGTGTCGGCATTGTATCTCTTTCCTTCAATGTATTTATTGAAGAGCTATCTGTTACTGAGAAAAGCTGACAAAGATTTAAAATCTGCTCTGCTGTTAAAGGAAGCCACATGTATCATCTGCTGGACACCTCAGCGATATGTCACTCGTTTCACTTTTGAAGGCTGTGGATTACACTACTGACAGTATTATTTTATTAATGTGTGCCCTCAGGGTACTGAAAGATCACTACAGAAACCTAGATAGAGATATCCTCACATGGAAAATATATCTATATATATGCATTTTCTGTAGGCTTTGTTTTTATGAACCTGTAAGAACATTTATATAACATAGCTGTTCTTAATATTTCAACACAGATTTAACTGTAAAGGTAAATATTTACTATTTCTGTAGAATCTGTTACATTTACATTAGATTGGCACGTTAGGTTGTAACCTCCTTTTAGCTAACTATTATACAATATTGAGAAACATACTTTGCCAGCAACCTGAACATCAGCATTTTGCGTTTTCTTACTTGACTTCCTAGCTTTTATTTTGACTTTGTCACCATGTATTTGCCAAATGGTTGCTTTGTACACATAATTTAGTTCACCTTTTATAATTCATAACTTTCAGGTTAACATTACGAAAACTGAGAATCCTAAAGACCTTGTGTTGTTACTGTTCAGGTTTCTGCTTAAACTCTTGTTACTGTAAAGGTGTTTGTATTTTTTTTTACAGCCTTATTTCCATTTTCTTCCATCATGTATCCCTCACAAGGCAACCATCCCTCTCTTAATGCCATGTACCGGTATGCCATACCAGTATTCTCACTGGCAGAATTCACTGTTAGGCTCCTTACACAATCCAATAAGGTCATCATACCTCCAGTATGATTCAGGATATAGACCTACTCATGTCTGCTTTATGAATCATCTTGAAAATCCTGTGTGCATGTAATGGTATCACAACAAACTGACCAGAGTGAGAGGGATCTATGTTGATCAATCTGTACCACAGGCAGTGGGGTAGATGAAGATCTGGCACAGTAAGAAGCTCTTTAGCAAGGAAATTAGCTCCTGCTGACATGGCCTTTACCAACAGGGAACTACTGTGATGACTAGTAGGAGATTTCAGGATTTGTTGCTCACTGAAGAGAGGATTAAAAGTGTTTAATGGGGGACCAGATGAACTATCTTTGTTACTTTTTTGATTGAAACATCTTTGCAGGGCATGTCCAGTGGAGTAATGCTGCTTAGAACTAGAAATCACAGTAGATTTGAGAGCTTGAGAGTTGAGATGTAGCCGTCATGCAGTTAAGTGCAGTTGCGCTAGAACGAGGCAAGTGGACCCTGCTGGCGGAAAACACAGAGCCAGAGATCCACAGATTGTGAACATTAGATCATAAATCTAGGAAGTTTTCCAGTAAATTGACACTTTGGTCTTGATTTTGGCAGCCTATTTTATTGACTAGTCATAGTAAATCAAGAGTAATGTCAATTTAGATTGGATGTGGGTTGTGTTTCACATGGGCAGTTGAAGGGCATGCTCAGTTCCTGGGTCAGAAGCAGAAACAGGTTGAAAACACATGAAACTCATTTTGTAGCATTCAGTTGTGACTATTAGTTGTGTCAGTAATTGGATATAACTGCCAGATGAAACTTCAGTGTATCCTTCGAAACGGAAAAGGTCTGAGACTGCATGCCTGAACAGATGCCATCAGTGTATGGGACAGAAGACTGTTTCAGCCACATCAGCATCATGAGAGTTTGAGCTAGCATGTGTCAAAACGTGTTTCAGCTATTGAGATACGGCGGTGATACAGGCAATGCAAAACCAGACAGAAGCAGTCATTCTCTTGGGTTCTGCAGAGGTGGTTGAGTAGAACTGCCTCAGGTCTGAACAGTCAGCCTAGGGAGTATGCTGCATTGCTTCAGCATTGTGTAGTTCTCTGCCATCGTCTGAAAAATGCATCAAAGAACATAGTGCTAAATCAAATTTTTTTTTCTTTTTCAATTTATTGGTAGCTGGTTTTGGTATGTCTTTGAACAATGACTCTTTCAAAAGTTTGATTTACTGTGCGTGTTTGTTTGAGGAGTAGGTATGTCAATATATCAGCAAATTGTGAACAGTAATATAAAGTGATTTAACAGTTTTAATATTTTTTCATTAATAACATGGTTTAACATATCTTTCATTATAAAAGTTGAAGTAGGCCTGCTTGTGTATAAGGATGAAGATGCTTAAGGAACTTGTGTGGAACATTTTCTAATCTGCAGTCATATTAATATATGAAGTTTCAACATGAACATTTTGGGGCACTTTTCAGCTGCAGGCTTCTGGAAGGAGCTGTTGTCGGTTACCAAGAATGCCCCTCTGTCCAGGAGGGGTTTTGCATTGTAAGTACACGACTTGCAGCTTGATTAGTGTGACTACAAATTAACTTCAGTTGGAAACCTCTAGTTTAATTTTTTTTTTTTTTAATCAAGTGCAGATCTAATGTTACTGCTTCTCAGCAGATGTGGCAGGCAGCATTCAGCAAATCTGTTAAAAGTGCACTTTTAATCAAAGTAAATTGGAAGCAGTTGTATTTTTTTAGTATTGTCCATGAAGAGGAAATTCAGCAGAGTTGACAGTAAAGGCTGGTCATCTGTAATGTTTTCAGAGTAGTTATTTAGACTAATTAATTGTCAAGGCTCTTCAGTGAAAGTAAATTAAGCCTATTAACTAATATCTGTCCAGGGAAAGTGATTGCACATGGTGAATACTTTCTCCTGGCTGTAGTAACTGTTGCCATCAGTATTTGCTAGCATTTCTACTAGGAACAAGTAGGCGGTATTTAGTTCAAAATATGTAGCATTTTCAGGGTTAAAGCTGCGTTTTGTTTTACTTGAGACTAGTGAAAGCTATTGAAAGCTTATTGTCTTAAAGCTGAAGTGCAGCATAAAGAAAATTTGAATCCCTAATACATATTTTTTTTTGGATTGGATATATTTGGAAATTCTGTTTCTCCTACTTAGTATTACCACTATCCGTAGCAGATATCTGGCTAGGGTTTTTAGTGATATTCTCAGCTTATGAGGCTTTACCCACGTAAACTCTGGCTGGAAAGGTCCACTGGTGACAGTTCTTCACACACACAGTCTTTTATTTCTCCAGAACTTTGCCTGCAATTTGGTGGTGGGTTTTTTTTTGTTTGTTTCCCCTTTGAAATGTGTGAAAAACAGAGAAATACAGTCTCTGAGCTGGTATCTATACTTCTAAATGAAACATTCCAGAAACCAATCTGTGGCCTTGAGGCCAGGTGGCCTCTCATGGCTCAGTTCATATTCAGACGCCTAGCTGTAGCTATCCCTTCCACTCCCAAAAGGAGGAGAAGAAAAAAAAAAATAAAGCTAAGTAGTATATGGTCAGGCTTCAGACTGGGGACAGCTTCTGGAATGCTTGGTCCCTTCAGTATTGCTTGGGAAAGTACCAGCTGCCTTGGCCTGAGACTGGCAGGGAGCACACTAACAGGTAAACAGCATGCACAGCCACAGACCATTACTGGAGCCTGCACTTGACCTTCCTTAGTCGGCAAATAAAGACGTAACCTGCTTGCAACTTGCACCCTGAAACTAAAAGGCATGGAGAATCAACTGTAGGTGTCATCCTGCTAGCTAGCCCCATTCAAATGAGCGTATTTAGTGTTGCAGTTACTATCTTACCTTTCACTTTTTTCTTTGCTTTTTTTTTTTTTTTAAGAAAATGCCATGGGAGTTGATAGGACTGAAAGCACTGTTTTAAAAAATTGTGGTTGTTAAATACAATAAGTTGAAGAAAAAATTAGTTTGCTTTCATCCATTAGGACTTCTGGTACAGTTCCCTATAGAATTATGTTTCTGAAGTTGTATTATTCACCTTTTGTATTAAATAATCCTCTTTTCCCAAAGCTGCATGTTTAAAGCCTTCTTGAATAAGCTATATGCTTATTGAATAAGCTATATAGAGTTGCTGATTTTTGTTTATCCTTTCACGGTTATTTTCATTATGCTTATGGAGCATTTTTGTGTTGCTGGACAAGCTGTAGCATATCCTTATTTGACTTTGCTTTCAAGTGGTAGGTGTCATTTCCACCTGGAGTGAGGTACCAGAAAATCTGTAGTCTTAAATCATAGAATCATAGAATGTTTTG
>KL283637.1:7821-31786 GCA_000699545.1 Podiceps cristatus
GGTACTGGAAATTGCATTGCACACAAGCCCCGGAATTAGCTCCTTGACTTCATTCGCTCTGCTAACTTACTGCTTGCTTTCTCCTTCTCTCCTAATGTCCTGACCTTTGTCAGCCATCACAAAAATCTTTTTCTCTAGTTGAAATGGGAGTGTGGTGGGTGGGTATTTTATTGGCGCATCTATCCATTCATTCTGGAGCATTATTGATACCTTCACGTTTACTAGCAGATTTTTCCCTTTCTCCTTTTTAAAATTTAAACATCTGTCAGTTCCAAGATACTACACCTTCTGTTTACAGCAATGTCCTAGATGTGGAAATGCAACCACCTTTTATTTTTTCTCAATAAAAAAAAAAATATTTCATGCCTTTTCCCTCTCTCATACCAGTTAATAGGAAAAAAAGCCTCAAGAGATATTGAAGACTAGTAAACATCAGGCAAAACTAGTCATGACCATCACTTTTCAATATAAGCACAGGAATAGGCTTAATCAGAATATTTTCTCTCTTCCCAAAGCTTCCCTGCTACTGTTTCCAATGGGACTGTTCACAGTAGTCTACAGCAACCATTATTAAGAAAATAACACAAGCTATTCCAGCTCACAGTACCACAGGATATATCATAGCTGAGCTGCTTACTCTGCTGCTCACATTGGTGCCATTTAGCATTTAATATTATTTGTCATGTTATAGCACCAGCAATTGCCTGGTGTCAAAAGTTCTTTGGATATAACGTAAATAGACCTTCAGTTATGAGTTTGGTTTGGAAGGGTTCATCCCTGAAAATGGAAATGCTGTGAAGCTACACTGATGATTTCACACATGTAGTCTTTGTAACGTAATCTTCCTGGTAGGGTTGAGACGAAGAGTTGTCAGGTGGTGGAGGATGGAATCCCTTATTCTCCGTATCAGTAAGAAGGAGATCGTCCCAGAACATGGCAGGGGGCTTTTTGGTGAATGTCAGCATAGGAAAGGGAATCAAAATCCGAAACAGTTGTGAACCAGTAGGATATCCAGCAGAAGTGCTCAAATTGGGAAGTGGCCAGGACATGGAGACTAACAAGATAAATGTGCAGAATATCCTTGCTTTATTGCTAACTCATCTCTGTATTTCCCTTTCTCCTCTGCACATTTATTGCTGTTTGATGGTGTTTTCCAATAGCACTGTAACTTTTCAATGTACAGGCCAACGGGCCATAGTGTCCATAGTGTACAAATAGGAGACCGGTGAAGTCTGGTTTTTGAATACTTCCAGATTTCTGGGTGTATCCTTCCATTGTTCATCTTAATAAGTACATAATACTGGGATGACAGAATGGAGCAAGGGCTGGGAGATGCCGAAGGGAAGTGTAGCCACCCAGCGGTCATTCAGCGCCGAGTTACACAGCCCAAAGGGTTTGCTGAGGCTGTTCCTTAAAGCTATGAAAGAATCCGTTTGCAGAAATAGCGCAGTATGCAAGATCATTTCACACTTTAGTGATTAAATT
This sequence comes from Podiceps cristatus, assembly GCA_000699545.1. Lineage (NCBI taxonomy): Eukaryota > Metazoa > Chordata > Aves > Podicipediformes > Podicipedidae > Podiceps > Podiceps cristatus. Next base: position 9,307 of record KL283637.1, read on the forward strand.
TTGGCTTCTGTGAGACAAAAGGAAAGACTTCAAAACTTTAACATAAGTCATCCTATTAGTCAATTTATCTGTGAGCAGGAAAATTACTATACAAGAGAAATAGATAATATTCCTATGATGTTATTTCAAATTTGTATTTTAGTAGCATCAAAAAACCCAAACTGAGATTAAAGCCTGATGATCAGGGATGATATGGTGATTTCTAATGAATGGCAGCTTTGTCCTCAAAGATTTCAAAATCAGACTGACAAGAAACAAAAAATCAGAAGTGCCACTAGTCCTGTAAACCAGAAGGGATACATACTCACAAAAAGTTTATGTGGCTTTCAGGGTCACCCCAGGAAGTTGTGGTTAATCAATGAGATGTATCTTTGTGTCCCGTGTTTTATTCTAGTGCCATAGTCACATAGCTTTATTTCCTACATTGTACATTCTGTATTGAGAATCTCATTGATTTAAATTCATACCACCTTTCATTTTCTGAGTGGCTATTAGGGAAACCACAGAAGCTTGAAAAACTAAAAAAAAAACAAGAACAACAACCAAAAAACCCAACCAAAAAACCCAAAAAAACCCAACCAAACAACAACAACAAAAAAACAAAACCAAAAAAACCCCCAAACATATTAGCAACTCAGCTATTGTAAACCACCTTTTTTCTGGTCACAGAAATAAAATGGATACATTAAATGTTTTTTTTTCTTAGGTGCAACAGACAAGCTTTGTGGTTTGGGTTCCAGATGTCTTTGGGCACTGAACTGTCCATAAAGAATATGATAGCAACGACGTTTTTCACAGATATGTCATAAGTGATTTTTGTAAAGTGCTTTCAGATGATTACAAAAGAAAGATCATAAAAGACCAGAGAATTAATATTATGTTAGGATATTTGGCCTCAAACGGCCATGACTGATAAAACTATGCATTGTGATAAAGAAAGACCATTTTTTATTAGGAATGGGCTGATGGTGTCCAGAGCTAAGTTCGGGTTGTAACTTAGGTTTGAGGGCAAATTGGACAAATGCTCAGACATATTAATAGTAATATCTCAAGGCTGATTCCATGAGATACAGGAATGTCTGAAACAGAGAAGAGGCCCCTTCCAGTATTGGATCCGTCTGCTGTTTTGATGATAAACATAGATACAGAAAATAGAGTACAGAGAGGTAGGATTCAAAATTCTATTCAGGTCATCTTTACTTTTTGGCTTTAATTAAAAAAAAAAACAAAACAATTCCAGTTAATTGGAGGTTGTATACTCTGCACTGTTTCCAACAAATCTTAGAAGTTTAATGAAATCTCACTTGGGAGCAATGAGTAGGCATGTTGAGTGTTGACCTGTCTGCGGTGAAGCCTTCAAAAAAACCCAGTCATTCTTATTGTGGTTCTACTGTTGCTGAATGGTAAAATAAAACCCATTGAATCAGGCTGTATAATCATCAGGTCAACATTAAGCCCTTTTAAAAAATCCCTGCATCCTATCTTCCTTTGCACAGAATTATTTCATATAATTGATGTATTAAACCTCATTATTCTGGGCACAAACCCATCTCTAATTATTATGTTAAAACAGATCAATGTTGGGAGATCTTGAGGAAAGTGGAGATGAACCATAATTTCCCTTGAAGTATCTCCTGGTCATCAATCACTCTTGGGTACCGGCTGCTGGACTATTTAGTCAATGAATCTGATCCAGTGTGGCAGTTCCTTGTAACCTTCTTCCCAAAGTATGCCAGTTTTCAAACTGAAAAAATCTCTACTGAGAAGGAAGAGATAAAAAAATGTTTACAATTAATTGAAACACACTGCCTTTAATTTTTTTTCCTCCTACAGTATTCCTAGTAGGTAAGCTAGTACTATTTGCTTCACAAAACTCAAAGATGTCCTTCCACAAGTTGAATCCCCTTTCCCATTCATATGAGTGAATTCTCCTTCCCCAAGAAGCTGAATGAATTAAAGCAGTTGTTCTTGAAAAGGCTAATATTTTATATATACATATACCTATAAACAAATCAAGCAGCATCATCATTCTCAGAAACAAGTTCAGAGTTTTAGGAACCTATTCACAAATATTTATGTTCCTTATTCAATCAGCTCTTGATCTGTTGTGTACTCACCTAAGAAGTGGACTTCACTTCACAGCTTTAGACGGATTTTTCAGTGAAAATGTCATGTGAAACTTGAGAGGTCCAAACAGAACCTAATAGTTCCATAAACCTAAAAAAAAAAAAAAAAAAAAAAGTAATAGATCTCAAAGCACCAAAACTAATTAACTAATTCAATCTGATTTCCTATCGTTTGTGATTTCAGGGATGAATTCTCCAGTACCTCAGAAAGGGTCAACAATGACTGGCACTCTCTTTCATTCATCATGTGTTTATTCATAAGGCAGATTCTTTGACAACCACATTGTAGCCTTCCCCTTAGACAGGACTCTCAGACAGCCCCTACCTGAAACCTGTAGGAACCTGGTATCTTTAGTAGGTCTACCACTGCACATTTGGCTGAAATTAGTCAAGAATTTTGGAAGCTTTCAGCAATATAAACAAGGCATTCCATAACCTTTGCTACTATTGGAAATCAATAGAAAAACAATGGGGGAAAAAAACAACAGCAACAACAACAACAGAAAAACCCAACAACAACAACGAAAACACAATAACAACAACAACAAAAACAACCAACAAAACAAAACACTTTTCAAGGAACTTCCTGAGTTTTGGTTCATTTTATAATAAAGTTTGGTGGAAAATAGACTAATAGCAGACTATTTCCTCATAGTCAAAGTTCAAATCGACAAGTGATGTCCTTTTGCTTGTAGAAACAATAATTTCCTAACCTTAAAGATTAAATTTTGCATTCTGCAGAGCTGTGAGCGGTTTTTACTCATGGCCAAACCAGGTCTGGCTGCAAGCACTCCATTTGCTTCCAACTGAGTACAGTAAAATTTTTGTGCAAGTATACTTGTACTGAGTTCCTGAATGATGTGCATCAATGATCAGTGCTTCCTCAGTTGGGACAATAATTAGAAGCAGGGACTGAACCAAGATTCTTGGAAGCAAATAACCCCATTTTTGCATTAATTTCCAATCCAAACCCAGATGCAGCTCTGAACTTCACAAATGAAATCTCCCTCAACAATAAGCAGAACGAAAGCTTCAGACCAGACCCCCAAATGCAAGGATTTTAAAATCCAGCTCTGTATTTTGTGGTTTGGACCCCAGTCTCTTTCTAGAGATATTTTCAAAGTTAAAACCTAGTAACGGGCAAGTAGTTTCTAGTGTTTTTCTCCTCAGAAAGTATTTCTATATTTCTTTCAGCTGGTCAAATTATCCTATTTGAAACGCATTTGTAATTTGCTGCGACTGAGTGACCTGCTTGTGAGGCTGTATCTGATCATTTGCAGACCCTGTTAAATAACAGCTTGTGCATGACTTTAGCAGATGGTTTAGCTAACATATAATTTCTATAGGTATATAAAATAACATTTGGAATAAGAAAACATAATGGCCTCAAGATTCTCTCTTCATTTTTGCAGTCATTTGCTTCTAACTGTTACAACACAGCAGCAAAGGACCATATAATGAAAATTATGATAGGGGTAAACTAAGCTGAATAATAACACTATTTAAATAATACTCCAGAAACTCTACTAATGTGTGTATAAAAACAAGTATTTCACAGGTAGCTACATAGGGGGAGGTATAATATTTCCAGATCAAGCAAAACAGTTTGATCAGCACTGATTAGGTCATAGTTTTAAATACCTGCAGTCTCCAGAGAGGGTTCATTTTGACAAAATCATCATTAAAGCTGGCCTTTAAAAAACATCAGCAAAAATTTCCATAATTTACTTTTAGAAGATAAGATACTTTAAAGGATATGCATTGTTAGAATTAAGAGGCAAGACTTTTCTCAATGGCACTTGGATTTCATTCCAGATGATAAAGACACAAAAACTGGTTCACAGCTTATGTTCTTCAGAGTTTGGAGGGAGAGATATTCCACGGTATAACTTCAGAAGTAAGCACTTGTTCACACTACACTTCATCTATAGATGACTGAGGCAGTTGGAGGTCCTGGAGAGCAAGAGGCTACTCTGCAGTGCCATGAGGGCACTCCATGGTGCCCCTTGCAATCCTGATCCCAGGATGTGCACCCCAGGTGCATCCGTAGAGCAGGGAAAATATGCCTTGTAGTTTGCCCCAGGATTTTTTTCCTTCAGGGAATAAACTAGAATGATATGTGATATCCTCTCTACCTGTGGACCTGCATTTCCTTTGGAAGGAAATCATGATGCACAAACGAATGAAACACAACCCAGTCTGCTCCCCCTCACAGAGCTGGAACGAGGCCACGGTGCCGCGTGAACCGAGCCTGCACGGTTTCGCTGTAGGACCTGTCAGTCCTATCGTCTTGGCTCAGCCAAAGAGCCTCTAGGGCAAGTTTCTGCTTTGAATCATCCCCTAGAAGAATCCACCGCTCTCCGCCAACCATGGAGGAAACCTAAGAAGACCAGTTTGCAACGTCCAGAGTCAGCCTTTGTTATCACAGATTTAGCCTTTGTTATCACATTTGTTAATCATTTATCCTCTATTAATTACATGGCACTTTGTTCAGCTAATATAAATTCTGCTGTGAACATCAACAAACGTCTTGCGTGCAGACTTGTGGGTGTTCTGCATGTGTATTAATGAGAGAATACGTCATCCTCCAGAGTAAAATGAATATATATCGGAAAGTTCTGCCAACATGTCTCTTCAGATGTGTTTTTCTTAAATATTGCAAGCCACAAAAAAGGTACACAACTTTGCAAAAATGTTTACAGTTCCCATTCCGGTTTTTATTTCCAATCTGCCCTACCTCCTTAAATTCCTTTTCTTAGTATTTAGGATGCTGTAATTGTCCAGTCCAAACTTAAAGCCAGTCCAGTATCATTATTAAGTAGTGGGAATAGCTCTGCTCATTGACATCTGTGACTGTGGCAGAAAGAATCCCCAATACTATCAGAAAATAAAAAATAAGAAATCAACTCCAGCAAATGAAGACAGAGCTTATAAAACTATCAAAACATATAAAACTATCACTGTCAATCCTGCAGCACCCACATACATGAGTCTAATTTATATGAATTGTTCCAAGCCTCATTTACCAAGGAAAATTGCTGTCATTACGGATACACCAGTGAGTTGGTCAGGAACATTTTTGTTCTACTTTTCAAATTAGAACATATTGATTGGTTCATACAACATTTTTTCAAGGGGAAATGTTGATTTTGGGAAAAGGTTTGAGAAACATTTGCAAATGCTTTTTGATGTAACTGAGACTTTGTCTCCAGAAATTACCATTCAGTGGCTCAAAATTACTTTTCATAGAGAAAGATATGCAACTTAAATCACAAAGTATATATTGAAAACAACCAAAATGTTTCCAAATTGCCAAAACAAAATGTTACAGCTGATCTGAACCAAAACCATATCTTCTGGATTTACAGCCCATGATGTTTTTAGATTTTGAGTTTTTTGTCCTGATTCAGGACATAAACATTTTTCCATACTGTTACATTTGGCCAGAATGTGAAACCTATTTCCTGCCTGTTTCTTTTTTACTACCATACTGATGGCAGTTCTCCTAGCACAGTCACAGCTGTAAGATATTGGCTCTATTGCAACTGTAAGACTGCTTTTGCTGAGATACTTTATGTCAGTTCCATAGACCCAAAAGATAACTGTTCTGCAAAACCTAAGCTTTTACTTGCGAGGATAACCATAGATACATGGTTTTACACATACACACACACCAGTCCCTCAGATCTAGCTTGTATTATGGTGTTAGCCATAAATTTAAGAGTAGGTTTTCCTCTATTTGCATCAATGAATCTACTTCACTGAAAGCATTCCTGTAATTCACCAAAGTGCAAAGGGTCTCTTGGGTCCCACATGGGCAATTTTAATGTTAGCTATAATCCATATTTTAATACTTGAATATAGTGACAGGAGATGCACTAATACCATGGAAAAGGTCTTAAATATCCCCTGTTCTATATTATGCCAGAATTATTAGATTTCAGTAGACTTGTATTCACTCTGCTAATTTTTTGTCCTATTCCTAGTCCCTCTGTGACCCCTTTGTTCCTGCCCCGGTTGCTGTCTCAGAGCTCAGGTAAGACTGCTTGGATTCCTTCTCCACTCCAGCATTTGGGTGTGGGAAGAGCTGAAGAAGGCCCACATACTGTATTCCTTTCCCCCAGCTGTGTGTGCTCCTCTCTTTCCCAAGCACAAGGCTACAGCAGAGGAGAGTAGCCCTCAGTGGGATTTTATGGCATATCTACAACAAAAAAACAGTTTGGGGACTATTCTTGTGTTCTGATGACACCTGGCATGGAACAACTCATGTCCACGATGGTTAAAATTTCTTCTCTCCCTAAGCAGAATGGCTGCGTGGAAATAGCTGACTGGAAGTCACATCTGGCACATGAAATCCCCAGAGCAGGTCTGGATATGGTTGGGAAGAGCCCTGCCTGGCACAGCTGCATCGCGCCCAAGAGCACGCTGACAGCAAAGCACGACAGGCAATCAAGGGGTGGTGCCCAAGTCCATCCCCAAGCTAGTATTATTTACTAGTGTGGACCTACTTGTACAGCCTCACATCCTAGCAAGAGTGCAAACAAAGAAAATTTTTCTGGAAAAGGCTTCCAGGACCCCCAGCCAGCAGGGAAAGACTTACTGGCATGAGTACAGCAGATGCCAGCAAGGAGGTTAAGCCCCAGAGGCAAGTCCCTGACCAACTCGAGGGACCCTTATCAGCAACCCCCTTGAAAGCTCACTAAGCCCTTGTTTAAGACGTATAGCAAAGCCTGATGATGGTGTGATATTTTGTTGGCATTAATCACAGAAGACTTGAATGGAATTATTTCACATACTTCCTAAAATATTAGTGCTGTAGTGAATTTCAGCTTGCTTGAATGAATACTGGGATTTTTTTTTCTGTTGGCTGAGCCTTTTCCTTAACTCTATAAATGCCCAAGAGCAAAAATGATTGATTGATGGATTGATTGATTAAAGAGAACTTGCTAACAAAGAGAGGGCAGGGAGCATGAAAGAAGGAAGAGAGAGGTTCAGCATTTTTAATTTTGACCCTAGCATTGCCCCTGGACAAACCACTAAACAGCTGAGTTTTCACATGATATAAATTTCTTAGCCCCTTGTGGCTAATGAGAACTGCAGGATAATGAATCACATCATCACTTCAAAAGATAATATGTACAACCCTAACGTTTTCAAATTTCATAAAGATGACACGAGGGCAGTTGGAAACCTGCCAAACTTCAGAACAGTTATTGAGTTATATACACAGTATCAAGGCACGACACACATGGAGGAAAAAACAATGTTTTGTAGAAAGAGACAGAAACTGGATAATAATATGTTAATGGATAAACAGACATACAGAGGTCTATTTTTTTGTCCTGTGATATTTCACAGACTGGCCGTGTCTTGCTCATGATTAATTAGTCTCCTCCATGTTATGACCCCCACAATGTTTCCGAGATGGTAGACAATTCTGTTCTATTTGCTTTTCCTGTGTTCGTTTCAAACCTCTTCCAACTGCAAAAAAATAAAAGATACCAGTGATCTTACATGTAAGATCAGCAGTTTCGCACATTTGTTAACAGCTAGCAGCTCTCTGCATAAAGTAAGCGTATGACCTAATAAAGTTGTGTAAACATGCTGTCATTAAATATATGTAATAGCTATTATAATTCGATATATTCTTAGCTGTCAACAGGTTTCAGACTGGGCTCGGGGTGTTCCTACGTGGCGGTTCAAGCGGAGGTGGCGGCCAGCAGATCCCTGGGAGGCGCGCTGCCAGCTCTCTGAGTGCTGGCTGCTGATAGAAGAGGGAGCTTTGCAGAGGTGAAGTGAGTGATGCCCTGCGCGTGCCTTCTGGGGATGCCAGCACAGCCGCGCCAACGAGGGAACCGCTAAGTGGGAAGTCATCTCCGCTTTCCTGTGTGGCCGTCGCCAGCACCAAGGAGTCCAAAATGCCACCAGAGGCAAACATGGTAGTTACAAGGGATGCAATCTGCAATAACAGTTTTCTTTTTTGACGAGCGCTGAAAGATATGGGGTTTGTGTTTGTCTGGGTTTGTGTTAATACTACAGAATTCTGCTTGCGCAAAAACAACAACATTTTAGGACTTTCTTTCAAAAGAACCATAGGGAATGAGATTGGCCATCTCCACTAGCCAGGACGGGCCCTATTTCCATATATCCCAGCTTGACTTTTTACTCAAGAAAAAACTATGACGAGAGCTGGAAAATAAATCATTAGGTTTTAAGTGCAGAAAGCGACAGGCTTCTTTTTCAGAGTTGGTGCCAGAATCACTTCCAGGTATGACCAGAAATTGGGAACTTGCAGCTAAATCCTGGGATTTCATTTTGTTCTTCCTCATTTGCCATCAAAATGATAAAGGACTCAGAGAATGCTTTGCAGTAGAGGTGACAATGAGGATTGCAAGCACCCATTAAAAACTACATTAAAAAAAGCAAAAATGGGCAAAAAGTGCAGGGCTTTTCTTAAACTGCCCTGACTTCATCACCACTCTGAATGGGTGCTCACAATTCAACATTATTTGATATTATACTCTAGGTACTAAGGAAGGAAAATTTGGCCAAAACTCGTAACAATTCCTCTGTTTTGTCAGTGCAAAATACTTGATAATTTGTAATGCATTTAGCCATTAATCATTTTAAAGGGCTTTTAAATGGGCATGAAGTCCTTTGAGTCTTTTCCATATACAGACATTGGATCGGGGACCTTTGCTACAAATTACTTCTGTCTGGACTTCTAATACAAAATCAACTTGAGAACAAGGGAAATACATCACTGTTAAATTTTATTATAAGACAGAGCCATTATAACACATCATGGGAAATATTTTTGAGCTGTTCTATTAATAACAGCAGTGCCTGATTTCTTTGGTTTAAACTTACCTTTTTCACATTTTCTTGTGACATTTTCCAGATATAAATTGTTATGATGAAGAGTCATTCAAAGGAAGGGAAAAAGCTGTAATTATGTTTCTCTTTTCTAAAAGAGAGTGGGGCAGGAGGGGGATTATTTTACACAGATCAGTGAAGGATACCCTAATAAAGATTGGTCTGGAACATTTCTTTTTATGACAATTGACTTATCAGCAAGAGCCATTGTAGCAAATCTGGAAATTACATAATTGCCAGAAACTGTAGATATTTGACTTGGCAAGAACCTTAGGTGTCTCTGATTTATTATTGTAAGAATTTGGCTCTGCAAAGATGAAGAAATGTTTAATGAAGGAACAGTAGAATACAAATGAAACAGGCAGAGATCCTGTTTTCAGAGGCTATATTTAACTACATTGTCACTACTACTGTAACAAAAATAAACTAAACTGAAAATGTCCGGGGTGGCAAACTGGCACAAAGATCAATCTGCATGAAAATACTAATTTCAACAGCTAAACATTCATCCTTTCCTCTCCATTTTTTACTACCCTTTGGGCAATTTATTTGTGGGTCATTCATTTTATTAAATGTCATCCCTTTTAGCACAGGGCACAATAATAAAACTGTAAAGCTGAAAGAAACTTGTTAACGAGGACTTGCATTTTTTTAATCTGTCCTTCGCAAGGCAGTGAAGTCCTTTTAAGTAGCAAAGTCTAAAGGCATTAGGCACTATTAAATTCAAGAGAAATGTAGGTGACTTCAAGATCAGAGTGGTGAAGTGGGAACACTGTAAGTACTCATTTTAGGTTTGGAGGATTTGCAGACCACAGCAATTCTGAAAACGCCCATAATTACTCTCTATCAGAAGACCAGGTCACTGCACAGTAGATTAAGGTGAATGTCTTTGCCTAAACCATTTGCATCAAAGAGATTTACTTTGGCAAGTCCTCCAGAAGTTTTCCCTCTGATAAAGTTCCCCCTCTTTTGCTGGAGAAATGCTGTTTCCTGAAAATGGATTATCATCTACTCTTTAATATCTTCTTATGTTTCTCATGTTTATCTTACTACTTCATGGAGGAGCTGCTAAGAACATCCCACAGTTTATCTGTCTTGGCGTTGAGCTGGGCGGCAGCAGCTGGAATCAATGCCACTGCTGCTGCTCCTTGCAGACATTGTGAAGGGAAAGAAATCCTGCCACAGTGTGAGATCGACATTCCTATCTCCCGGAAGACACACGTGCTGGCACCACCATCATCCATTAAACCAGAAGTTTTGAGTCTGCTGTCAGGTTGGAGCTTCTCTGCTGGCATTTGGACAGACCACTGCCCTGCCAGGACTCTGATCATCTCGGTGTTATGGAGGAGTAAAACACCCCGTTAGAAAAAAATGTTTCTGTTGAAGTGGAAAACTCAGATGATATATTTCATTGTCAGGAGATTAGGAAGAAATATAGCAAAAAGTCACATAAAACCAACTTGTTATCTCCATTTATTTTTTCCAGGCGTAAACATTGAATAGATGTTACTGGACATGTTGGGAAAGGGGAGATATGTCAAAGAGTCTGAGGTTACCTTTGCTAAATGATGGAGATATTACTAACAATAAATGAACATTGCTCCATGTTGCTCCTGCTCCATATCCACCCTGATATTGTTAATTACTGAGGCTGCATAGGCAAAGGTGTCTTCAGAGACCTGAATGCAGAAATCTTCTTCCTAAAAGCCTTGACCCTGGCATAAGTAGACCATTCACATTTTTAGCAAATAGTAAATGAGTATTCTTGTGGCCATCAACAGTACAATATGTAAGCATCAGAAAATGGAGCACCTCCAAACTGTTCAGCTTGGGCTTTACCACCCAGGCAACGTAAGCAGAAGTAGCATGGCTTGTACTGTATGTCATGTGCTACAAGAGCATTTCTTAATGGACAGGTTCATGAAGGCTTTACTTTCCTCTCTTTTCTCATTACCACCATCTGCAAGATCATGCTCTCAATATATTTGACATGACCATGGCCTCGCAGACTCATAACCTGGCAGCTGCAGAGAGCAAAACGGAGACTCAAAGGTCCTCTGTGATTTTAGTGGAAGATAGAGAGGAACCTATGCAAGCAAATCATTACTGTTCTGTGCTAAATTACTTCATTTGTAGATCTTCAATAGAATTAGGAACTGACTGGGATAGCTTACTTGACAGGGAAAATGACATTTCATGCTGCTCTGACCTGGAGTTGTGTCATTTTAGGTGCACCTGGACTAGTCTGGGGGATTTGGTTGGTTGGTCGATGGGTTTGTTAGTTAAACAACAACAACAACAACAACAACAACAACAAAACAAAAAAAAAAAAAAAAAAAAGGACTTTTAGGACAAAGTGAAAAAATTCTGCTTGGGATATGAACTTTTAGTTAGTTAGTCAGTTGAAACTAACTGAAGCTATGAGGAATTTTGATCACCTCAGTGCAAGTATGTAGATTGAAATAGGAAGATATGTTTTGAAATGGTAACAGGATTTGAACTCTACTGTTGCAACCTGCCATGAGACCATCTCACAAAAAATGCCTCAGAGTGGTTTATAGGAAAGCATGTGCCTATTATAGCTTTTTTTTTTTTTTATCGGAAGATATCAGAATGGTTAGTATAATGAACTTTATGGTTGCTGTTTTGACATATTTTTGCAATAGTACCTATCTTTATTGGAACATATTATGAAACTGGTGTCCAAATCCTCAGAAAGATTGATTTTATCTATATTTTTGTACTATAATTTAATTGACTACTTGCGTTCTTTTGCATTTCATCTGAATCATATGCAGTACATGGTCTGCTCTTTAGAGTCTTTTTCTTGGCACTAAATAAAAACCAAGAATGTGGCTACCAGTTATTTGACAGCTTTGATTCAGCTGCAAAGAGTTCTCCCACTTTGGAGTGAATGCATTGTTGGCAGAATATATTTTAATAGCTATAGTTTAAGCTGACTAATATTTTTCATTTTGCCAGACTCTTAATTCTTTGCAATTTTCTTCTTATTATTATTCTAAAATCAACCTGGACTGAAAAAGGTTATTTCAGCAAAATTTGTTCATCTGCCTCCTAGAATGCAGTTTGGGAACAATATATTGTTTGGCTCTCATTAGTATTTTAAAGTAACTTTTGCCATGCTTCTGAAAATCCATATAAATTTGCCAAGTTGTGAAACTTTGGAAAATCTGTTTACACATGCTCAGGAGAAATATACTTGAGTTAGCAAGAATTCACTGAAGATGTAATCTGCACTGAGCATACTCTGTTGTCACTCGGATGCCCCAAAACCTCCTCTCAACATGCTGTAATTCACAAGAGAAAAAAAGAAATCTGTTTTAGAGTGTCAAGAGCTTTTTGACCAATGCTTTTATACTACTCAGAAACTATTATGGTGAGGGAAAGTAAAACAAAATACAGGATACAGGATTTCTTTTTTGGTGTTCATGACTGGTGAGGATTAATAATTTGATGAAATGTAGCTCAACTAGAGATCTGAGGGACTTATGCACAGGGTTTCTAACTTAGACAATTCTTACAGGACCAGAAGAAATCTATTGCCTAGGTATAGCGCAACTTTTCCCTTTCAAATGAATTTGTAGCCAACAGAGCAAACCCCAAAATTCCTGTGACATTTCCATTTCTGAGATGGTCTATTAACAGTTAAAGATTTAACTTCTGTGAGGGCTGTATGCAAACCTTGTCACCAGAGTTCTGCTGTGGCTCACTTGAGCCTCTTCCAGGACAGAGAAGCCAGTTTCTGGAAAAGTGAAATTCCTCCAATGAAAATATCTCATTACCGTCAGGAAAGACAGAATTCTTACTATAGACTTAACTGAAAGATACCATGTGGAAGACGATCATGGATAAGGAGGAAAACTATAAAATAGATTAGAGAAGACAGTAAGAAATACCATATCCAAATATCTGTGATATTATTAGAGATATAAGTATCACCAGGAACTGCGTCATTTTGGTAGAAATGAATTGGAGAACAAATGGTACCAGTAACGATAAGCGCTAATTACTTCTGGATTTGATAAACAACGTATTTCATCATACATGTCCTGGCTGGCTAAGAAGTAATGCTATTTTTACTTGATTAGTATAAATGATGAGGATGTTAGAGAAGCAAAATCTACAGAGATAGCTATAGATAGCTTTTTATCAAATAACTATTGAGTCAGCTGAAAATAAATTGAAGATACTAAGTAGTATTCAAAGCTTTAAGTCAAAATTAGAAAGAAGGAAAAATTGTGTTCATTTATGTAACAAAGGCAGGCCATAAACAAATAAACATTTTTTTCATTAATACCTGATTTTTATACAGAGAAAGTACTTCAAAACTAATCTTCTTGAAGGTCTGCAGAAAAGTTGATTTTGGTTATGTGATATGATACCATATTTTATGATTTATTTTGGAATAATTTTTATATTATATATAAATGGGTGGAGGCATTGCCCATTACATCAAGAAATGGATAGAGTGTGAAGAGCTGCCTCTGAAGAACAGCCACAAGCAAGTTGAAAGCTTATGGGTAAGAATCAGAGACTGAGGAAACAAAGGGAACCTGGTGGTTGGTGTCTACTACAGGCCGCCAGATCAAGGGGAGCTGACTGATGAAGCCTTCTTCCTCCAGATGCAGGAGGCATTGTGCTCGCAGGCTCTCGTCGTGCTGGGGGACTTTAACCACCCTGGTATCTGCTGGGAAAGCAGCAGTGAGCTGCAGGCAGCCAGGAGACTCCTGGAGTGCACGGAGGACAACTTCTCAAAGCAGGTAACAGACAACCCTACCAGAGGCGATGCAATACTGGAGCTTTGGTCACCAATGCAAGTGAGCTCATCCATGACACCAAGATTGGAGGCAGCCTGGGCTGCAGCGATCAGGCACTGGTGGAGTTTGCAGTCCTGAGGGATATGGGTGAAGCAAAGAGGAAAGTCAGGACCCTGAATTTCAGGAAAGTAAACTTCCAGCTCTTCAAGAAGTTAGTCAATAGGACCCCCTGGGAAACTACCCTCAGGGACAAGGGAGCAGAACAGAGCTGGCAGATCTTTAAAGATGCTTTCCATAGAGTGCAGGAGCTCTCAGTCCCCAGGTGTAAGAAATCAGGCAAGGAAGGCAAGAGACCAGCATGGACGAGTCGAGACCTGCTGGTCAAACTGAAGGGCAAAGATGAAATGCACAGGCAGTGGAAGCAGTTTTTTCTACTTTCTACACACCATATTACAATATTTAGCTACCCAAATCAAAATTTAGTCAGGCACCAGATTTTCAGTCTCAATTTGGTGACTAGTGCCTAGCAGTGGGTATTGCAGTAGCATTGTTAGGAAGTGAGTTCAGGACCAGCTCAGCCCTCTGACTCAAGAGTTGCACCCCAGCATCATGTAAGTCCTAATTTGCAATAATCTTTTCAGCCTCTGTGAGTAGACAGAACACTGTAAAAGGACATGGCTGCAGGTCACAAAACCACTCAATGCAATTTCATTGAAGCCAAGCACAGGCAGTGGTAGACACTGTCACCAGAAAACCAGCAAATCTAAGCAGGCCATTGGGAACCGTCAGAGCCCTGCTCTCTGCACGTTCACAGTCTCTCAATCCAAGTCTGTCCAACACTTCACTCGAACCTTTTTATGGACAGAGTGGTGAGGGGCTGGAACAGGCTGCCCAGAGAGGTGGTGGATGCCCCATGCCTGGAGGTGTTCAAGGCCAGGTTGGACGGGGCCCTGGGCAACCTTGTGTAGATCCAGGCCTGGAGGTTGGTGTCCCTGCCTGTGGCAGGGGGGTTGGAACTCTATGATCCTTGGGGTCCCTTCCAACCCAGACCTATGATTCTGTGATTCTCCTCCATGCCACAGACCACTCAATTTCACCCAGTAGCATATATACAAGCTAAACAAAACCACAGAAATTGTATTTTGGAAGAACAGAAACTACCTGTTGAGGTATGTTCACACAGCAATCAAGGTTGTGTCTTCAGCCCATGAGGACATACCTGAATTATCTGATACTGATAGGAACACGCTCAGCAGCATTGGGACAGCCTAGGTTGTAAAAACACTTGCGAGTTGTGCTGTGCTCTTTACTGCTGACACGTCAACATACCAGTACCCAACACAGCTACTTTGAAGATACTTGGGTTACCTTTAACTGCAGTTCTCACAGATTTGGTAGGCTTGACTGAATGCTATGCTTTTTGCAGTTCTTTATTTTTTTGCCTGTATCTTCTAGTTTTTGAGTCCTACAAAGGGCTTGCCATGCACAGTACCTTTGGAGAGACTGAACATTAATCTCATTTGAATGTCTTGGATTCAGAAGTCTGCATTCATTTCTACCCATTGCCCCAGCATTACACACACATTTACCCAAGGCATTGACCTCAGCAATACAGTCAGCTTAGGTTCTCCGTATGAAAGAGAAAAGCATCCAGGGCACAAGTTAAATCTTCAGTGGAACGAACTGTCTTCAACACATACCTTTTTCTTTGCAGGGGAAGGCTGTAATGACTGCATCAAACCTGGAAATTTCTATACAGGAAGGAAAATAGGATGAAAGCAGGACAGTTTATGTGTCTTGTTCAAAGCCAGGAGCTGAAGCTGATAATATAACTCAGATTGCCCAGTTACATGATCCATGGCCTACTGAAAGCCCACTGAGTTTATTTTTTTGTTCCTCGATTTTATAGCACCACGTAAAATGAGAGTTGGATTTTGTGATGTAGACACTTAGAGAACTATACATCGTAAAAGCCTCCTACTGGAAACATTGCTTTTATGTTATTCCTGTTGTTGTTACTCTTGTCATTGCTGCTCGTATTGTTATCTTTCCATGCCCTCAAGAAAATTATTGAAAACAGAGAAAAGTAAATCTGCTTTGATGTAAATAATACAACATGAAAGTCACTTTCAAGGGAACTAAAAGCAGACTGCTGGACTATATTCTACCCTGATGCACACATAGTGCTGTATGGTGGTATGAACTGATGAATATGTCTGAGGAACGTTTTAAGTTACATGACGAAAGGAGAAGCTGTAGCACAAGCATAGCACAGAAGCTTTTGAGTATGGGTCTCACCTTCAGCTGCAGCTGAGTCCCATGACCTCGACTCATGGCCCTCTGCACCAGGCAATTCCCGTTAGCGGTCACACCAACCAGGTCAGCCCAGTTTTCTTGGCTGCCGAGGGGCCAAATGCAGGAGAGGGATTGAGGCACTGCTTTGCAAACGCAGCAGCCTGGCTGTGGGAAAACACGGGGAGAAGGGCAACTATGCGAGTCTCACACTTAATGCTTGAGCCGCAGGGGTCTGCAAAAATAATCTTCCTTCCACATAGAGGACTTGAGAGGGGAGGAGGGATGTCATACGGGGAGCACCTTCCTGTGTGTTCCTACGGCATCAAACACAACAGCTCCCCAATGATTTTTGAGGCCCTTGGAAACTAGCATAACATAAACAATAATACATTATCATCACTTTTAGTCCTTACTAGTTTTCTCCCCAATGTTTCACTTGCCAAAAGGAGGGAGAGGACCTGAACCAGAAATGGAATATACACTCCCTGCAAAACAGAATCACATCGTAACTTAAGTAACAGAGACGTGGTGTGCAGGTTGCTGACAGGTTTGAAGCTATAGCTTAGAGAAGCCCTAAATCTCCTCTTGTATTTACACTTCTGGCTCCTCTTTCCCCCTCAGGAGCGCTGCACTAATCACTTACAATCCGCTTCTTGGAACCGGGTGGTAACTCTGCGCAGTCAAAAGTACTCTCTCTGGAATTAAAGCTTGTCTCCTTCATTAATAGGCATAATCACACCAATCCACACCCCTTGCTTGGAGCAATTTGTACATTTTCTGACGGTATCCCTGTCCTTCATTGCCTAGGAGTGTTTAGCAAGCGTATTTTTTTTTTCATATATTTGTAAGAAACAAACAAAAAGGCTTTGTCTGCAAGGACAGTAGCAGGAGGGCTGGCTATGTAAACAAAGTCCTGCCTCCAAGTCTGCTGTGTAGGTCCTGTTATTGTGAGTTACACCATGGAGTAGGGCTAGAATTAGACTTGCTATGTGTGTAAAGAGGAAAGGCAGATGTTCTGCTTTAGGAAAACAGCAGATCTGTTTTCCTAATATATATGTGAAAGGCAGTCGGTGCCATAACGCAATGAGTGGACTTTTTTGCTCTGATGGTTCTGCTTTGCTGCTGCTCCTGCCGCCCAGGGCCCGCGGGACCGTTCAGCCGTGGCATCGGGGGCTGCGCAGCAGCGCCCGGCACTGTCACTCACACATTGTTTGATACCGTCTTCCCTTCACGAAACGGGTGGGAAACCACCCTTTGCTGAATGGGTTTTCTATGTGTGCCTCGGGGGGAGGGAGGAAAACCCATCTAACACTCTTGCTTGTTCTCTCATTTTTTTTTTAAAACCATAACGAGCACAGTGCAACAGGGATTAAGTGATATATCTGTGGTATTTTTGTACAAGCACACAAAAATATGACCTAAGAATCTTTTTCAATATGATTTTCTCATTAAAGATTTTAACCTAATTTAATACTTAACTTGAACCCTTGTGGAAGCTACCACAACCTAATAGCAAAATCGTAAGTATTTAATGCAGAATAGAGCATGTAATTACCAGAGTGAATATTAGTTTAACTTCTTTTGTTATGGTAAAATGAATCAATGGAGTTTCAACATTTAGGTCTCGGTCTTGCACAGACATGTCCCTGTGTGGAGCTGTTTGCATGACTGGAACCTCCATTTATTTCTATTATTAAAGAGATAATTGGTGCATAATGAAAAATACTTAAACAACTGTCTCTATTATACAGAGCTAAATTTAAAATTTTTCATTATATTGCACTTTTTATTCAGTAGCGGCTAGGAACCCCATAGGGTTTGCGTGTATAATTTATCCACCTCCTATATATGTGTGGTTGTTTTGTAATGCAAATATTCTCTGTTCAAGATTGTAGGAGGGACAAAGATTCCTGCAGTACATCTTTTTTTTTTTTTTTGTTCTGTGTTGTCTTTATACATCTGTTCTGTAAATGCCTACAGAGTAATTCCAGTACTGCAAAGTCAAATCCTGACCAGCTAAGCCTATTATTATTGCTATTGTTATTGGGGTTTTTTTTAATACAGAAGTTATGATTTTATTACTGATTCTTTTCTAACTCAAAAACACTGATATAATTATTTTGTGATAGCATATGTGCCTTTTGTTGAGCCTCTTTTGACCACAGACTTTCATCAAAACTTTATTCTTGTCTTATTTCTCATTTACATGTTCTTCTTGGCGAGAGGGACAGGATTGCTTGAAGCTGTACTCCTCCTCTATTGTAAGAGAAGTCACTGAATGCTTCTTAATTCTTCCTGTGGCAAACTACTAGATGGGGCAGGCATATTCAGTGTTGGAGCTGAGGCACTGTTTTCTTACCTTTTTAGTTAGCAACTAGGTAAAAATAGTATTTTTTCTGAATTTTGGAATTCATCTTGTTTTGAAACCTTCCAATTATGTGACGAGCCTTCCTAGGTGTAAAATGAGCTTATAATTTCTTGCTCAGCTCAGAAGAGTTAGGAAGACAGTGAAGTTCTGTAAAGATATGTTATAGATCATATTTTCCTAGGAAAAATTATATTAAGCCCTCTAGAAAGAAATCTCTAGAAAGCTAAAGATACAATTTAGCTGCTGATTTCATCCTGACAAGATTAAGGAACAAAAAACATCAGTAACAAAAGAAATGAAACTTCCATTGCAGTAATTAAATAGGATTGCTTAGGGAAGAGATCACAGGTCTGTGGACCTCATGCCTCCTCTGTGGCAATCCTCTCCACTTCTGCTGGATTCGGCTTCAGTTGTCACCTAACCTGTCATGTGAGCACTGGAATGAATCATGCTCAAAGTGGTGGAGGTGGAATAGATCACCTTAGAATATAAGATCTATATCACTACGTAATTTCTGTGGCTGTTGCAAATGAACCTCTTACTGAAGAAAGACCAGCAGCAAAGCACAAACAGGAAGACACAAGGTGGTTGCCATCGATTGCAATGAGATGCCACAGGGTTTTATATTCTTGTTTTCCTGCACAAACTCAGGGGAAGGGAAGGAAAAGGAGGAAGAGAGAGAATGGAGAACACTGCTGAGGAGGGACCAAAACAACCTGAATGACTGTTAGAGGAACTAGAAATCATCAGGAGAAGAAAAAGAACAGTAAATACTTTGATGCATTGGGAAGATTTCTTCAGCATAAATACATGTGCCTTCAAGACACGACCCATCTTCATCATGCACATCTTTGGCACAAACCAACCGATTTTTTGTCATTTCTTCCCATGTTAGACTAAGTTTGACCAACAGGAGGCAAGCAACCAAAGGAATACAGACCGCCAGAGATCCACATTGAGGATTTGTAGGAAACATATAGAAAATCAGTTCTTAACTGTTTTAACAAATCAGATCTTAAATTCTAGTATTGCATTAAAAGTATTTACATTATCTGCAAACAGGAGAGTTTTCCAAATTATTTATCTGGCAGGTCAGCTGTAATGTGACAGTGTTGCCACACAGTTTGCCATAGCAGGCTGACCTAGATCAAAGGCCGCCTCAGGTTCCTTCCTCTGGCAACACCATAGGGAGAGTTAGGCCCTGGAGTCTATACGTTTGTGATATAATCATGCACAATACATATTAGGATCTATATATTTAAAGGGAGAGAAAGGGCTTCCATTGAGAGTCTTTTCCTTACTTCTTATCGCACCATTTTAAATGTTTGGAAATATTTCACATTTTTCCAGATAGAAGTAGGTATTAAAAGAAGGAAAAAAAAAAAAAGTTTGGTTGGTTTGTTTGTTTGTTTTCATTAGTAATGCACTTTGAGCTCCTTGAACAGCAACATAGAAATCTTACTTAGTGGTTGTTCTTAACATAAGAAAAACATTGGCAGCTCAGGCAGGGGAACTCTTTTCATTCTACGGCTTGTAACAGACTTCAGAATATGTGCATGACATATTGCTGCACACATTATTAGAAAAAGGACATACAAAGATAGCAACATACATTCTTTTTTGTTTTGTAAATGCAAATGCCCTACAAATTAATGATCGATAACAGAAAATTCCTTTCCTTTCTAGCTTAGCTCAGAAGCCACAAAGTCATTCAATTTTGGATCCATTCCTATTTCTCAGACTCCCCAGGAGATTTAGTAAGAGCAAGACATAGCTCTTTCCTGGAACCCCATGGGCATTACTACATTTTTTAGATGTAGATAAGGCTGCTACCCTCTCTGTTTGGAAAGTCAAGATTTCATTTATAAGGTGCTGAAGCTGGAAGGCTTTCATGTCAGGCCCTCAGTTCACAGTCTCCAGCAAAAGAGGAAATGGAGAGTATGTCAGCAGCAAGCAACCGAGCACAGAACAGAGACATCTCAGTTCAGTGCATATGTTCACACAGCTGAGTGCTATGTAGAGATACCGTGTGGGTCCAGAGAGCAAAATATTTATCTTAGCATAGCATTGCTTTCAGCAGCAGCACTTGAACAGCACTGCTCAGGCCCAGGCCCAAGTTGCCATCTTTTAAGCTTTCAGGTGCCTTGCAAAGGTTAAAAGGAGTCTTTTTGAGGCGGAACGAGAAGGGGGAAACAAAAATAAAAACAAAGTACATGCTGGAGGTGCTCTGATTTTGCTCCTGAGTAGATGTAGGGTGATGGGGAACACAGCATGACAAGCATTCAACCTGGGAACGGCTCTGTATTGCCACAGGTTAACGCAGAGGTGTCAGTTCAGCTTCGTAACCGCGAGAGAACTGGTTCCCGATGCCTCCTGTTCTTTCCCCCTCCTTCTCCATGGGCAATGAACCCAGCTGCAGTATTGAACCAGGAACAGCCTCCTCTTAGAGATCACCTCCTTAGAGTGATGCTGAGGTCTCGGAGCAGGACAGTGGTGGTGACTGGGACCAGGAGCAGCTGTTCTATGGCTTTTAACAAACCTGGCCGCTCGGCTTGGAACCCGGCTGCCAGCCGCTGCAAAAGAGGGCTGGAAAGCGGGGATGTGCGTGACCCGGCTGCTGGAAGGGAAGCAGGTGTTTTCAGCAGCATATGTCACACTACAGCTCTGAGTACAGACACTAGAGCGAAATATTCAGGATCAAAATGCAAGGAAAACAAGCACACCTATCAGTAGTAGCAGAGTTACTAAAATCAGTTTTGTTCAGATTTGTGTTATGCATTTTCCATCTTCCCATGACAACAGCCACCTACAATGATCCTAACTTGTCTTTTCACATCTGTCTTCCTAATGCACTACTCTCAGTATCTCCCCTTTTACCTCATTTCCAGTTCCCCTTCTCCAGTAAGGTCAACTCTTATTTTTCATTTATTCTAACCTCCCAGTTCCCACCACTGCCCTGCTTCCAGATCCCTCCCTGGTTAGCTGGGCAACAGACAATGTGGCAGATTTGGAGATGGCAGATCAGCCAGGGAGTATTCGTTTCCTATTACGTAGCAGAAGAACAAGCAGATAAATATGTTGCATTTGCACTACAGTCCTTTCCCCAGTAGGGCAACAAATTGTATGTTGCTGTTGATTCTCATTAAACGGTTTAAGAATTTAAATCTCTTTGAGATCTTTATCCTTCTGTCAAATTTGTTTGCAGCTGAACATCACTGGGGAATGACGGACAGATGGTATAATCATATAAGCTTCCTTTCATGGGGAAGCCACATTAAAAACAAATAAAACAAACAAACAAAAACCCACAAAAAAAACCAAACCAGGCAAAAGCAGCAAAAATAATTATGCTCCTTTTTGGAAACTGGATGGAGGCAGAAAGACCTGACAATTTGATAAAGATTATGCAGTGACCAGGGTCAGAAGCAATGTTTAGAGTCTCCCTTCAAAACCTTAAGAGTCCTTTGGCTTACATGTACTACGACGTCCAGATACAGTGAGTCACTGGCTACCAACAACTGCAAAACCCCACACCAGCTCAGGGTAAAATCTCTTTCCTTCCTCATTTGCCATTCTCTCCTCCAGCTCATCAGTTTGGGGGCCTTCGCCGTAGTTGCCAAGCAGGTCTGCCGAGGCAGGCGGAGCATTTCAGAGCGGTGTGCATCAGGTAAGTAGCCCACCGCCCTGTGGGGGATTCTGGGGGTTAGGACCCCTCGAAACAGATGCCAGAATAACAGTTCGTTGCACGTGC
The DNA here is from genome assembly GCA_000699545.1 of Podiceps cristatus. Taxonomy (NCBI): domain Eukaryota; kingdom Metazoa; phylum Chordata; class Aves; order Podicipediformes; family Podicipedidae; genus Podiceps; species Podiceps cristatus. The sequence continues at coordinate 31,501 of KL283637.1, forward strand.
TGCATTCCCCCCAACACTACAGCCCAAATTACGGTTTCTAAAAGGTACTTTCAGCGTTGCCGTGTGGAACAAGGGACCCCCAGGTCACAAACAGCCCACCTTGACTGCTACAGACGTTATTACTATATTAGGTAAGAAACGCCCAGGAAAATTGTTGCAGTTAATGTGAAATCAATTAAGCCGCTGCATCTAAATAATAAATCTGTAACGCTGTAGATAAAACCAGTGCCGGGGGCCGTTGCCTGACATTAAGTCGCTGCGTGCACCACTGCTCCGAGCGCTCTGG